>APFE030665405.1:95481-180553 GCA_000404065.3 Pinus taeda
AAATAAGTCCATTCTTCTCCATGATTTGTTAATGAATTATTTCATGTATTCCTTGGTCAATATGATAGATATGCTTTATTTTATGATGAATATTCAGATGCTATGTAATCGTTTGCTTTGTTAGTGTATGCAGGTCTGAAAGTGAAGGGGGAGCTCATCTGGATCAGCAAGGCTGGACTGCTACAACAAGCGTGGGACCTAAGGTAAGATCGAAAACATTTGAATTCTCGTAGAATGATTTGTATCTAGATAAGGATAGCTCTTGTTTGGTTTGTTTGTCACTAGAGAGTCTTAGACTCCTAGGGAGGTTAGATTTGTCTGCAAATATAACTCTTTCTGCATGACAATAGGAATTTGGATTTGCAACCCTACTTTCCAGCCTACCAAAGTCCCAAGTAATGTTAGAATATGTTCCTATAAGTTAGATTTTGATTTCTCTAACAATGAGGTGGAGTATGAGGCTTTGATTATAGGTCTTAAAATTTTGAAGAAACTGAATGCAAAAAGGATTTCTGTTTATGGTGATTCAGAGTTGGTAATCAAACAAGTAAAGGGAGAATATCAAGAAAAGCATCCGCGGATGAGGGCCTACAGAAACGCAGTCCTAGATATTTTGAGAATGTTTCCTGAATATACCTTGACAACAGTACCCCGGACTCAAAACATTATTGTAAATTCACTCGCCACTGTGGAAAACAATTTGAAGATCACAATGAACTCCAAAAACAAATTTGAAATTCATGTCAAACATCGGCCTGTTGTTCCTGATAATTTGAGGTATTAGCAAGCGTTTTGGGATGATAATGAAATCAATCCCTTTTTTCAAAATGAAGGAAAGTTCAAGAATGCTTCCATTGATGATGATTGTGATTTCGATGAACAAGTGATTGAGGTGAACCAGATGGAGGTTTTACAGCTGAAGGATAACATTATTCCTAGAGGTCTCATACCTTTATAGGAGCTTTTTTATCAGGATGATGTGGCAAGAAAACTGAGCTTGGTTCTTACTGACAAAGGAGTTGAAGATGTCAATATTGGAATAACTAACAAGCCCAAGCTTGTAAAGCTATCAAAAGCATTGTCTCCCGAGGTAAAGGCCAAGTATGTTAGATTAATTTCTGAATTTTTTGATGTGTTTGCATGGGATTATTAAGATTTGAAGGTGTATGACAAGGATATAATTCATCATACTATTCCTATCAATCCAGATCAAAAACATTTCAGATAGATATTGAAAAGGATCAATCCAAAGTTGCTGCCATCCATCGAGAAAGAGGTAAAGAGATTGTTCAAAGTTGGCATCATTGTTCCAATCAGATTTTATGATTGGATTTCAAATTTTCTCCCAGTACGAAAGAAGACCAGAGAAATAAGGTTGTGCATAGATTTTCAAAACCTCAACAAAGTATCCTTAAATAATAATTACCCACTTCCTAAGACGGACCATATTCTACAAAGAGTAGTTGGAGAATCACGAATGTCAATACTCAATGGTTACTTAGGCTATAATAAGATGTTGGTGCATGAAAAAGACCAAGCGAAACTGCCTTCACCACACCTTGGGGAACTTTTTAGTATGCCAAAATGCCATTCGGATTGAAGAATGCCAAAGCCACTTTTCAGTGGGCGATGGACATAAATTTTACTAATGAGAAGGATGTTTTCTTGGTTGTTTATTTAGATGATTTGATGATATTTTCTGGTTCTGATGATGAACACTTGCACCATGTAAGGATTGTCTTTCAGAAATGTAGGAAGTTCATGATTTCTCTCAACCCGAATAAGAGTCTTTTTTCCATGGTGTTACAGACATATTTGGGCACATCAACCCCAAACTTATATTTCGATAAACTAGGGCTCATCAACCACTAAAAGAGTTGTGTCATGCCCTAAAGTAACATAGTCATTTGAATACATCATTCCCCAAAAGTTCCACCTAAGAAACCATCCAGAAATGGCCTAAATTAAACCATACTGATGATCTAAAAATCACTCTTGAGTGATCTCAGTTAAATAATTATTGAATGAAGGTATTACAGACACATGTGCTGGTGTGTGTCTATGTTATTTTAGGCAACGGATCGATGAGATTGCAAAATACATAGACACTGGAAGATGGAAAATAGTAAGAGAAACATAGTAAGCAGATACAAGAACACAACAAATTAATAAGGAGTTCACCCTATCCTCCAGGGCTACGTCTCCGATCCAACTTTCAGTGGTGGCCTTCTTTTATTGTGTCTTTAAAGCAGAGATTTACAATGAGGAGCTCAAGTTGAGTTTCCTGAAAGAGAAATGATGCTTGGTAGGGTAGTTCTTGGATTCCCCAAGCCATTAGAGTGCACAGACTCTTTTTCTCTTCAAGCCTTGACTTCTCCAGTCTTTAATGGGAGGAGTCGAATGTGGTGCTCAATTCCCGACAGATCTTCTCGGGGATTGCTTGAACCTCTCAAGCTTTCTATCTGCTCGACATTGCCTTAGGCTGCAAGTCAACTTAGCCCTCTATCTTTCTGATTCTTGCTTCACTGTCTTTTCTTTTCTCTGTCTTCACTCTCTTCTCCTCTCAATGTCTTCTATTCTGTCTGTTAATGGCTTAAAGCCAATTTGTCTCACGACTATTCGATTCCTCTTTCACCCATATCAAATTACCTTCTGCTCGCTTGGAGTTCCTTGTCTCTGTGTCATCGTTAATAGCTCACAGGGAGTGGCCACTTGTCCTCTCGCGAACTACACTAGCTCTTCCTCAATGATTTGGTTTTTTTGGTTACGTTATGAAATGACTCACCTGCTAACTCAGCGGTCAAATCAAATATCAAACTCTTATGTGTCACAGCTTAACCCCCTGTTAAATCTGGTTTCTCCATCGGGCACGATCTCCGTCGTCAAATTTGGAGTTTCCAGATACTATGCCATTCACTGATTTTGCGCGGTTGACCTACTCGACCGTTAGTGTATGATGAGTGGTGGTTTTCTCTCTCATCCACCTGCCACGCGTCGGGCGCTGAACATAATCACTTGTTTTTCTCCAAATCTGCTTACTACCCAAGGGTGCCCTTGATATATCGTTGGTTTTGGAGTGTGGGTCCCACCTTTCACCTTAGCACTTTCCCCATGGTTTCTCAGCTTCCATTTGACCGAGCACTTCGGGGCTCTTTCCTTCTCAAGGGGTTTTGCTTAGTGATGCGTGATTAGCATTATAAATGCCCTCTGTTTCCCGATCTGGGCCTCCCAAGTTCCAATTTTGCCTCCTACGTGGTCTCCATGGGCCCGGTCAGCGCGCTTTGACCGAGGTCCTCGTTGTTCCTTGCTGGATGAAAACTGCCACTATTAGAGGTCTTCCTGATCACTCTTTGTTCACAAGTTTGAAGTCTATCCTATTTTGATACAGTCATGTCATCTTGATTATTTTTCATGGATCCAATTTGGATCACGACCTTCCCACTGAAAAAGCTTTTGGACCACCAAAATTTGGTTTTCAAACATCGACTAAGTGAGGGTACAATTGTCTCACTTGTCCAATCTCTATCCACTTTGCACTACTCGACTTTGAAACCTTGAGCTCAATTCTGAGGTACTCAAAATCTCCTCTACACGTTGTCCTCACCTTCCTATCTAGAACTATGTCCTCCTGCAATTCATTAAGGTATTCAGGTAGTAGGTCATCAATAGAAGGAAATTGACTCTGCTCTTCAGTATCCTAAATTAGTGAGGGTTCAAACAATCTCAAGTAGTCTGCATTCATGACTGAGTAGATGTGCATGCAAGCTGGTAGATCAAGGTAAAAATCATTTTCATCAATCTTCTCAAGTATTTTGAAAGGTCCATACCTGATAGCCTTTAGCTTTTTACCTTCACCTTGCATCTTGTCCTTGTTGATGTATAGCCAGATTTGGTCACCAACTTGGAAACTATGCTCCATCTGATGCTTATCATGCCTTGCCTTGTATTTTTCTTGGCTCTTTTCTAGATTTTCTTGTACTGCCTCATGGATCTCTTGGATTTGTTCAATGAACCTAGTTTTCCTGTCCATATCACTGTGTCCATCAATTGTGGTATCTTTACCAAAGACAAAATCCAAAGGAGACCTTGGTGTGAAACCATAACAGGTCTCAAAAGGAGATCTCTATGTAGATGAATGTTTTTCTCTATTCTAAGCATGTTGCACATAACACAAATGTTCATCCCAAAGCTTAGGATGTTTGCTACAATATCCTCGGAGTAATAGGATCACTGTCCTATTAACTACCTTTGCCTCGCCATCAGTTTGTGGATGAAAAGCTGTGCTTCTCTTTAGTTTGGTGTCCATCAGTTCCCATGTACTCGACCAAAACTTCCCCACAAATCAGGTGTCTCGATCAAATACAATGAAAGTGGGTAGTCCAAAATGAACCCATACATGTTCAAAGAAGAGTTTTGCATTTTGTTCAATTGTAATATGTTTATTACAAGGTATCAAAATACACATTTTGCTAAACCTATCCACAACAACATATAGATAATCATGACCTTTCCTAGATTTAGGAAGTCCTCCAACAAAATCCATGGAAACACTTTCCCAAGGGTGAGAAGGAAGTGGTAATGGAGTGTACAAGCCTATTTTTCTATTGTTGGGCTTGCTTTTAGCGCACATAGTACACCCTCTTACATATCTAGAAACGGTCTCATTCATTTTTGGCCAATAACAAACCTTTGCAATTGTGCAACTGTTTTACTTACCCCAAAGTGACCTGATATCAGAGAAGTGTGTGCTTCTCTAATTATCTTTACTCTCTCAGTTTGTGGAATGCATAACTTCCCACAATGGTATAAGAGTCGGTCCTTTACATGATAATCCAATTCTTCTACTCATTGGCCTTGAATTAAAGTTGTATATACATCTTTAAAGTTTATATCTTGAGCATATTGTTCAATGTAGCTTTCATGCAGCACAAAATTATGCTTAAGTATAGTAGATGCATTTATAATGGGTCTAGATAACATATCTACAACTTTATTGTGAATGCCCTTTTTATATCTGATGACTAAATGAAACTGTTGTAGAAAACCCATCCATCTATAGTGTCTTGATATTGAAGTGGATGATGATCAGTATGTATTATTGCCTCTTTGCCCATTAAGTAATGTTTCCACTTTTTCAGACTCTGTACTAATACATACAATTCTTTATCATATGTAGGATAGTTAACTACTGCAGGATTAAAAGTCTCAGAATGATAACATATGGGTTTACCGTGTTGTGTCTACACTGCTCCCATGGCATAGTCACTCACATCTGTTTGGATCTGTTATCACTCAGGTTGTTCCCTGGCTCCAGGAGGGAATACGACCAAGGTAACCACTAACCAATATTTCAGCTGTAGATCCTAGCCAATCTGCAACCAGAGAGGGCTCTCTCTTTATGCTTTAGATTTGTTTGATTGTATATTAGGCTAGTTATGAGACACAAGTTTTGTTTGGTGTTTGGAAGATGACTTTCAATAGAACAAGGGAGTAAGTTGAGAGAAGTTCAAACCATTGGGTTGATGGAGTCTGATGTAGTAAACTTCTGGTTATAGTTTCTTTGGCAATGGAAGATTGCAGAGCAGGATAGTTAAACATAGAACAATATTTCAAGCTGAAAGTAGGATGGAATGAAGTTAGGGAGTGAAAGGCAATCAAGAATCTTTCATTATGTTAACAGAGGGAAATTGTGTAAACATTAACAGGGAGCAATTAAGAATTCCTTGGTGATGTTTAATGTGTAAGAACCAAGGAGACAAGAGCACTTAAGAATTCTTGCCTATGATGGTCCTGTGGAAAACATAGAAAACTACAGGAACTGAACACAGAGTACAGACAGTAAATTCTAGGTTATCCTTTTTTCCTCTAACTTAGAACATGGTATTCATATGATAAATAAATTACAAATACAGTAACTCAAGAGTAAGGGAAACTTATTGATCCATGCATCAACACAAGAATTTTGCAGCACATCCTTTAGCCATTGATTCCACAACCAACAAATTCACCAACACAACATCCAGCAATTTTATTTCAGAAGAGTTCTCAAAATTTACAGACTAGGTCCAGAATGATATTCATCAGCCAACAATAATACATCTCTTTTGCAAGTATTTATAATAAGTTTACAAAATATCCCGTAGGGAAATATCTAGACATAAATTTATCCATCTACTCTAGCAGAAGCAATAACTAATGTGGAAAAAACCGCACAGCAATAACTGAGGAAATAAATGTGTTGTACTGGCTGTTGTAGGTGTCATGCTTGTTGTTTGACTTTTTTACTATGATAGTCAGTTGATGACCGCTTCCCTGATGTGATTTCCTATTGTGTTGTCTTTTGCCACCTGTGTCTGAGCTTGTTTTATCTTTTGGCACGAATCTTCTTCCTCAGCTGATTTGATTTTTTCAGATATTACCTTTTAATTTGTAATGCTATCAATTTACAATAAGGAGAACTGAACTTATTTTGGTAAAACCTCTAGCATTCTCTGCCACCACTGATCTGTTGGTAATTGATGCTTTCTCATTTTGATTAGTGTCTCATCAGCTTTAGTGTACCTATAATAGTTTGGCTGCAAATAAAAAATATGTGCCACCTCATGCTCAATGAAGAACAAACCTTCCAGTTTATCATACAAACTTTGCCCTGTGGGAAGGACAGTCTCTTTTGTGCTGCTTGATGATGTTGTAATCTAATTTTGCACATATGTATTTAGCATATGATCATACTATTCTTGCTTTAACAGCTTCCCACTGCCGGTAACCAAGCTAGGCAAACCTTTGCATTGTCACATTGAAAATTTATGTCTGAAGGCTTCAACATCGACCTGCATTTCTTGGCATTTTCTTTCTACTGTCTGAACAAAATTTCTCATAGTTAGCACCTTCTTGACTCTTAGAATGGTCTCTGTCCTATTGTGAATGTCTAGAGATGCTATCTGTTCACTGGTATGAGTGTTCAAAAAGTGAATCATTTGATTGGCTTGCTCAGGTTTATTGGCCAATAATACTCTGGCCTTTTGAGTTTCATACTGAGCCAACCTATCAACAAAATCTGATCAAAATGGTTTGTATTGCTATCCACTGATCAGCAATAGCTTGGCTGATTTTATCCCACAAAATAGTCTTTATTTCTGTCAGGGTTCTATGGAGAGTGAGATCCTTCTCCAAGGCTTTTATTTTGTTTTCTAGGGCCTTTACTTCCCTGGTTTTCTCTGCTACAGTCATCTCTGATTTGTCATAACTAACCTCAATTTTGGCTAGTTTTTCCTTGGTCTCCTTGAGTTCTACCATCTGGGTCTCCAAGGCTTTTATCTCTTTCATCATTTCCTCCATGCTTAAACTGGCCTCCTGTAATGCACTTGTTGTAGCTGTTGTTGAAGTTGAGGCACCTGCTGTTGAAGCTAGATCTAGGGGAGGTGTTGTTGTAGTGACTGCTGGAGGATGAGCTGTGGGAATTGGAGTTGTTTGGGATGGTTGAGAGGCCAACTCTGGTTGTTTTCCTTGTAGAGCTTCTTCCAATGCTTTTTCTGTGTTCAACAGTCTTTGGTTCATCCTCATGAGTAAGCTGACCACATCCTCTTCTTCCTTTTGCTATGCCACCTCTGTGGTTTGAGGATGTATGGTAGCTGGCAGCTTCAATTGTCTTCTCAGAGCTGCTATGTCCTCCTCCTTTTTCCTTATTAAGGCCTATGCGCCTTTGGGATCCTTGGGATCATGTCCCAACTCTATAATGATTTCTTCCAAGGATTTTATTCTATTATCCTTGGCCAATGAGGAGGCTTTCTCTAGCTCTAATTGGGAAGAAGTGTTATACAATGAATTTTGTAATCTATGGGCCATTAGAGCTTTATCTGCTATGCTGGAGTATACCATTTCTCCAGCCTGTTTGTGTAACTCAATCTGGTCTATTGGATGTATGTCTTTGGCAAGAACTTCCAGATTGGTCCTAATATAATTTGCAGCTGACTTTGGCTGCTGCACAGTGGGTCTGAAGTGACTAAGAGTCATCTTCCTTGCTTGCATGTCATAGGCTGCCATCAACCTTTGTTGATTTGTAGGAGCCATTCTTAACAATTGATTGTAAAGTTGAAACCTCACTGGTTCGTTTCTAGCATTAATTTCAGTGAATGCTCTCTTGATATCCAATCCTTGCCTGGTCTGCTGCTTGGAGGATGAAACCTCCACACCTGGCTGTCTCTCTTGCTCCTGCTGAAAGGAGCTGGCTGATGTTTCCAAAATTGGAGGGATCTGCTATTCAGAAGTTCCCTCACCCCTGATATTACATGTTGTCTCTTCAGAAAACTCCTCCTTAGAATAAGGGTTTAGTCTCTATCCCTTCTCCCCTTGCTGATCTGTAGATGTCCCTGTAGGTGTGTCTTCAGGCCTGTCCCTCTTTTTAGCTCTTTCTTCATTGTGAGGGGTTTGTAGTACAGGGACTTCAGCTGCTTTCATTTGGGTTGAAGGGCCTTGTTCTTGACCCTTTTCCTGATTTGTGGATGATTTTTCCGCCATTGTACTTTTCTGCTTAGAATGTTGTATTTCTTTACCTTTCCCTATAGGTGGAGTGGCTTCTTTAGCCGGCTGTTGTGAAAATGTAGCAGCTGATGTGCTTGGTCCAATATGTTGAGGCTGTGTGAAAGGGACCTGTGCAAAATAATCCAGGTCAATTCTCTTCTCATATTCTTTCATTTGTTTTTCTAATCTTTCTTCTTTAGTAAGCTCTTCATCTAGTGTGCCCTCTACCCATTCTTGTCGATTAGCATATTGTTCAATGTGAGGGATTGACTGGTGCACATATCCTGAAAGCCTGTGTTTGACTCTTCTAAAGCTTGTGAAATGTTCAGGGTCATATGGTGCCCAAATGAAGCTTTGTTTTAGCATGATTTATTCCCTTAGCATCTTGTCTACATCACTCCAGGATTCTTTCTTTTTATTGAAAACAAAAGGACCCAAGTGATGTCTAATTTTGAGTTGTGCCTTCTTGTTTTTTCCATGGAAATGAGTCAAATCTGCACTACTGAATTTCCTGAAATATTCCAAGGCAAAAAGTCTCATGGGGACATATCTTGGTAGTTTGTAAGGGGGAAACTCACAACCATAAATCCTGATCGCTGTGTGGTTTTGATATAAGTACGAATCACCAATGTTGTAGCCCCTTGAAAGATGTAAAATTCTTTGCATTTTAGCAGTGAGCCTGCTAGGAGGAGTCATTATCAACAGGCAAGTGGCTGGGTAAATGAACATATCAATAAAATCACAATATGTGTAGGGAGAGTGGTGGACTTCATGGAAAACAGAGGTCTAGAAGATAACAGATCTCCTTTCTCCTTTGGAGTCTAGTTTCTTGAGAGGAACTTTGAAACTATCAGGGTGATAGTATAGCAGCAGATGGTATATGTAAGAGGTATATTTAAATACTATTTCTCTCTCCAACATCATGAATTGTTCATGTATTTTGTTTGCTATGAAGGTGGCATAGTCATACATGACAGCAGGGGGCTGTCCTAGAGTGAACATGGTCATTAGCACAAACACAGTTTCATCCACAAACTCATCAGTTTTGCATCCTAGAATGTAGGATATCATATCTACCAGGAGCCTGCTTGTTTCATTGAATGAGACTTGATGATAGGGTGGAGGATGATCAGCCTGGCACTGTGGTTGCATGAAAAACTGGCCTACTCTTGATATTTCTGAACTAGAGCATTTTGCACCTCGATCAAGCAGGAGCTTCATTGTGAGAGGAAGCAGAGGCTGAGGTGGCTCAAAGTTCATCATTTCATTTATGGATTGAGGAGTAATGTAGAACAATACATATCCATCTGGAGTGAGGATTTCTTTTTGTGTGGGATCATACTTTGCATGGCACAGATGAATGAAGTCAGCCAGCAAATTGACTGATGGGAGGTAGTAGCTGGGCATACTAGATTCCCAGATTCTCAGGACATCAGTGTTATTTCTGTGACTGTTTCTGAATTGACAAACAGTTTTGAGGTGAGACTTGAGGCCCATCATGTTCTTAATCTGGAAGTCCCTGTCTGCCAGAGGTAACCACTCCAAATCCATATGTGGTGTATTCAAGGGGGCGATGTTGAGAGCCACTGGAGCCTCCATACTTTAATTGATTTTGTCTTTGACTAGAATGTATGTTTATGGAACAACAGAAAGGATAATTGTGCTTTAAGACTTTTCTCAGGTTCTTGTGGATTGAATTTATCTTGTGGCAACCTTACAGGGCAACATCCATAGTATAAAGGTGAATTATGCAAACTGCAGTGGGGAAAAATGGACCAAACTGTAGGGATAGCCTCCCTTTCAAGTGACCAGGTGACCTTGACCTTGGGTTGAGAATTCTTTGGAGTAGCAGGAAACAGAGTAGAAGCTTTGGTTTCTCAGAGGAAATTACACCAGTAGTTTGAAATTTAGTGAGTAACAGGGAAATAATTCTCCCTCGCTGGTAGTTTTACACAATTTTTAGAGGTGACAAGGCGGGCTCGAATTGAAGTTTTGACGGGCGGTTTGCAGAGGCTTTGGGTAGAATTTGTAGGTTTTCTCCGGTGACTAACAGTTTGATAGTGATTTTTTAGTATAAGGATGACAGACAACAATTCTTTCAGTTTAAATTTAGCTTTTACAAGCGATTTTACAGGAAAATTTGCTGAAAACAGGGTTGAAGGGCGACTGTGAGGTAAATACTTGGTTTGCGGGTTCCAGTGTACGCTGAAGCTTACAGGTGGAGTTGGACCAATAGGCTGTGAGGTTGACTTCGCAGGGTGGTGAACTATGGATGAATGGTAGCCAAATTCATCGTAAAATTACATGCAAGGTTGCGCAGTCAACCAATGTGGAAATAAACAAGAAAATTGGTTCTCCCGACTTTTTATATAATTTTGGACTTTTCGGGACTTTTTGGCACGTTTTGGGGGATCACGTCAACATGACATTGGTTTGTCCAGTAGTGGAGGTCGGAGGGTGACATGGTCGGTGACACGGTTGCTAACAAGGAGGGTGACATGGTAGACATGGCGGCGGTAGAAATAGTGCGGGTGATGACGTACCGGCTGACGGGATAGTGACGTGGGTGGAAGGACGGAAGACGGTAAGCGGTTTCCATCGGACCACCTTTGGTACGGGGGCGGTTTCTGTCAGAGCCGGCCCGATGTAATAGGAACGCGCCTGGTGTCCCTGTGTACGATAGGAAAACCGCTGACCGTCGGGTACTAACATCCTGTCGTCGAGGCGCGTTTGATATCAATAAGGGCCGTCGGATCTGGTGAAGGCGATCCGACAGTGGACGGGAGGATGACTTGTCAGAGGTTTAATAGACCGATGCGCTTGATAGGCGTTAATTTTTGTAAGGTTCAGGCAGGTTTGAGACTTAGGCTTATTTTGACAAATGCCGAGCGGACCCGATGCTTTAATTAGCAAAAGGTTAATTAAATGGGTTTATTACATGGGTAAGGTAGGGTATGGTTATTTGTTTGACCAGGGGTCTAACAAATCCCAATAGGACACATGGCGGGCTATCATTGGCCCCAGGTGGACCAATGGTTCCCAAGGATTATTTGAATCATAGCCATATTAGGCGGGGATGGGATATACATAGTATTTTAGGGTTTTTTGCTTTTAATACATAATAGGGATAGGGAAACATTAATCTAGGAGTTATATACATAGAGTTAGGATGTTAATATGAAAAGTTATAGGGAAATGCTAAGTTTATAGGGTAAAACTTAGATTTTTTTATGAGATGTAGGGGAAATGAGATGATCGTTTTTGCACAAGAAATGTGGCTTGTATTTACCAAGCAAGGACAATGTTTTTCTTTGTACCTTGCAAAATTAAATGGATTAGGACTATTGAGAAGATCTCAATATCCTTAGGGGATGTTAGTGAAATTTGTGGGGGAAATGAAAGGGGAAGTCAGTCATGCTCCATTGACCTTGTAGCCACCTTGCCATGATATTGATGATACTATTTAAACGGAACATCACTCTGCTTTCTGCAACCTCATAATTATCTGCCTACCCAACCTAAAACATCTAACATTTTTTCGTCCTTTGATTGGGTGCATTTGTGCTAGCAAACCCTGCTTTTGCTTTCTTTTTTTTTGACTGCCCTCCTATCTAAAACTATCCTTATTTCGATCGAGGGCTCAGATTGAGTAGTTGGGCCCTTTATTTCTCTATCTAGTCTAGTGATCTGCCAAGCTTGAACTGTTTGAGAAAATCTTATTCTCTATTCTAAAACAAGAAATTTAACATTGATCTACCCAGGGTTGAACTGTCTAGCTATTCATCAACTATGAGAAAATCAATAATTGCACTTCTCTGTTTGCATGTTTTACCAAGCCACTTTCCCGGTCTTTCTTTGGGATTCCTTTTTTTTCTCTTTATTTGAATCTTGATTATGATAATATGGAACCTTTGCAGCATGGAAAGGATGATCATATTTGGTATTTCCACAGTTAATCATGAGAAATGACACCTATTGGTATAGGAACCTAACAGTGGCTCCACTTGGGGATGTCTTTTCCAAGAGAAAAGCCAAGAACAACAGGTCAGATAGCCTCATTCTTATTTCTTGTTGTGTTTATAAAACTTCCTTCTGTTGCAAGCTTACCAATTGAATCTTTGTGGCATAACTGCTTTTAACATAAGTTGATCTGAATGTGATTACATCTCTGCCTTTGGAGGTTGATCAGAGTTTATTTTCATAAACAATCAAGGGAGAACTTTGGAAAAGTAGGGATGCAAAAATGAACACCAAGGGTGGTATATCTGTTGGCTTCTTTCTCAAAATTTGTTGCATGATATTTCCTATCCTATTGCTGAAATGAACTACTAAAGTAAACACTTTTTATGTACAAACTACCCTCTTCTTGTGTTTTAACAAGGAGGGTCAAAATAATGCTTGAGAATTCGCCTATTGACTGGGCCTTCCTGAGTTTCTGTGCCATCCAAACTCTTCAAAAAATAGGTGTTGTTTCCTTGTGCAGCCTGGATGACAAAAGGGGCTCTCCATAGGAAATAAAATTTGCCATGTTTTCCTTTGTCTTCCCTTCTGGAGTCCCATCTTAGCACTTTGTCACCTATGAAGAAGTCTTCAGCTTTTGTTCTTTTGTCAAAAATTTTCTTGAGTTTGTCTTGCAGAATCTGAGTTCTCTTGTATACTTCCATTCTAGTTTGTTGCAAGTGAATAGTTTGATTGATTCTCCTTTGAATTTCATTGGGTTCTGCTTGTAACTCTTGCAACAATTTGATCACAGGGATTCCCAAGGATGAGGGGAGCACAACCTCCATGCCATAAACCAATTCATATGCGTTGGTTCCAATATAGCTTTTTATGGTCAATCTGTCCGCCCACAGTGCATTTACTAACTTTTTATGCCATTTCTTTTTGTTCTCTTCCAAGACTTTTTTGATGATATTGATCAGGCTTTTATTAGATGACTCTGCTAGGCCATTACCTTGAGGGTAATAAGTTGTGGAATGACCTAAGGTAATGTGGTATTTGTGGCAAAAAATTATCATTCTTTTGGACTTGAAGGCAGCAACATTGTCTGTAATAATCTTTTCTGGACATCCAAACCTAGACAAGATATTGGTTTCTAAGAATTGCATGATGATTGAGTCATTGGCTTGCCTATAAGGGATAGATTCTATCCATTTGGTAAAGTAATATGTGGAAGTTAAGATCCACTTGTGTTGTCCAGAAGAGGAGGGATGGATTTCTCCAATGAAATCTAAACCCCATTGTTGAAAAGGCCTTTCATTTGAAATAGGTTTGAGGGGCAAGGGAAACAACTTCCTCTTGCCTTCAAAGATTTGGCATTTATGGCAGGAAACTACAAATTTTCTCACATCAGTAAATAGGGAGGGCTAATAAAAACTAGCTCTTAGAATCTTATCAGCTATGGATTTCTAGTACAAGTGTCCTCCACAGTCCCCTGCATGAAATTCCTTGAGTATTTTTTCAGTTTCATCCTGAACTAAGCAATTGAGCAAAACACCTTCATGAATTTTCCAAAATAAAAACTTGTCTATAATACAAAACTTTGAAGCTTTCATTTTCAAGAATCTCTTTTTTGTTCTGGATAACCCTGGAGGAGCTTGCAGGTTTAACAATACAAAACATATATCAGTGTACCAAGGTGATTGTAAAAAGGCTTGATTGATCTGTGTAGTCGCCATCTCCTGTTCATTATCCAGTTCATTGATGTCAAGGGCTTGAAAGTTGGTTTCAGTCATTAATCTTGCTAACCCTTGTCCTTTTATGAGTTTTGTTGGCTTGATCTCAATGTCATACTCTAGAATGTTGGTTATCCATTTACCCCTTTTACCTTCAATTCCTTCTTGAGTAAGAATATCTTTGACCACTGCATTTGGAACATAGGAAATTATATGAGAATACAATATATAAATTCTAAAATCCTTTATGGCCTTCACAAGAGCATAGGCTTTCTTCTCCATGATTTTGTATTTGAGTGGGGCATCTCTAAGTGTCTTGCTGAAGAAAGCAATGGGCTTTTCACATCCTAGGTCATCTTTTTGTAATAGGACTGTAACAATAGTATGCTCAGATGCAAAGGAAAAGATTATGAAATCTTTATCAAACCTAGGACTTGTAAGAACAGGTGTTCTTGTCAAAGCTATTTTGATTTCCTCAAAGGCTTGTTTAGCTTCTATTGTCCATTTGACTTTAGAATCTTTCTTCAACATATCATTCAACATTCTAATGAGCTTGGCCAGATTAGGAATGAATCTTCTTAGGAAATTAATTTTCCCTAAAAAGGCTTGTAATTCTTTGATGTTTCTTGGGTGAGGGACTTGGAGGATGGCCTGTATTATATCTGGATCTATTCTTATTCCATCTTTAGAAATTATGTGACCTAGGAGTTTTCCTTCTTCCATGCCAAATAATGATTTCTTTGGGTTCAATGATATGCCATATTTTCTGCAAATTAGGAACACTCGCCTTGAATGATCTAAATGTTCTTGGTATGATTTTGAAAAAGCAGTGATATCATCAAGGTATATGACTAAAAAGTCATGGATATCTTTAGCAAAGGCTATGTCCATCGCTCTCTGAAATGTGGCCCCTGCATTTTTGAGTCCAAAAGGCATCTTCACATATTTAACGGTTCCCCAGGGTGTTGTAAAGGCAATTTTATCTTGGTCATCTGGGTGGACTAAAATCTGATTAAATCCTGAGAATCCATCTAGCAATGAGATCCTTGAAGCACCCACTACCCTTTGTAAAATGTGGTCCATCTTGGGTAAGGGGTAGTGATCTTTGAGAGAGAATTTATTCAAATTTCTCAGTTAAACACAAAGCCTTATCTCTCCAGTTTTCTTTCCAGTGGGCACTAGATTTGAAATCCATTCAGAAAACCTAATGGGTGCAATTATTCCAGCTTGATGCATTCTTATGACTTCTTTTTCAATAACGGGAAGGAGGACTGGATTAATCCTTCTCAACTTTTGTTTAAAATGTTTTCGGTTTTCTTTCAAGGGTATTGTATGTTGGATAATAGATGTGTCATAGGACTTTAAATCCTCATAGCTCCATTGAAAGACATCTTCGAACTCAGTAAAAAACTTAATGTATTTGACCTTTTGGTTAGGAGGCAATGTTTTGGAGAATTTTATCATTTTGGGATTTTCTGTGGTCCCAATATTGCAGTATTCAATCTCCGCATTTAATGGTTGCATTTTTGGTTTTCTTGGAATGTCATTTGAATCAAATATATCTTCTAAAGGAGTTAGGCCTAGGTAGGACATTGTCCTTCAACTCAATCACTTCGGATTCTTCCTCAATCATTTCATCAAATTTCATTTGTTTGAGTTCTTGCAGTTTTCTATGATTAAAAGTTGTTGGATTCAAAATCAAATTTGTTGCTTCAGCTGATATATTTGGCTCAACTTTGTCAATTTGCTGTTGATCATCAATAGTGCTTGTGTCTATGTTTATGCTTGAAAATTCTTCTTTTAAAGTGAGGAAGTTATTGATTTGGGTATCATTCTCAAATACTTTCCAATTTTTCACATTATCTGGGACAACAGGTCTGTGTTTGATCTCAGTAGTGAAGTGATGATTGGGCTCAAAAGGTAGTTTACAAGTGCTGGCAAAGGTTGCCAAACTATGTGCATGTAGGTTGTGTTTTCTTGGAATTTTAGTGAGTTGTGACTCCAAGAAGGTGTTTAGTATTTCCATACCTGCACCTCTATAAGCCCTTAGCCTAGGATCATTTGTAACAAAGTTTCCCTTTATCTGTTGTATTATCAAATCTGAGTCTCCTAGAATTGAAATCTTGGTCACCCCTAGACTTCTAATTAGTTTGAGTCCCAGCAAAAGGGCTTCATATTCGGCCATATTATTTGTGCACTTAAAATTTAGCCTATATTCATGACCCTGGGCATGGTCATTTTGTATGTTGTGTATCCAATTCCCTGCCCCTGCTCCCAATTTGTTTACTGATCCATCAAACTCTAAGCACCATAAGATTTCTTGATCAGCACTAGTCTGAGGAGTTTTGGGGACTTGTTTAGTGGGTAGTAAGCTTGAACTTTGTAGCTGGTTTGATATGTCTGGTTCACTTGTTACTTCAATCACATCAACAATTTTTTGGTGCTGGTCAATAGATTGTTCGTTTATATTCATTGTTGGTGTTGTTTCTAGGAGTTTGGTCTCAGCTTTGGAGCACATGTCAGCATTGTATAAGATAAATGAATCCAAGTCAGAGTGTATCAAATAGATGGGGAAGTTTTGGGGCTTCTCTTTACTGCTAACCACATATTTCATCAATGTTTCCCAGTACAATCTCTTTGGGTGGCCAAATACTGAAATGGTGGCATATGACATATCTAGTTGCAAAGATCCTTGAAGTTTTGTACCCCAAGATCTAGATAATAGCATACCATATTTAGGTGGGATATCAGCTACCACCACATCCATCAAGATTGTTTTGGCTGGATATTGGACTAAAGATACACAAAGATCTTTGATCAGGCCTAGACACTTGACCTGGCTAGAATCAAATGAGAATAGGTCCTTATATGGCCTTGTGATATCCAGGTCTAGATTTTCCATCACTGACTTAGGCATTAGATTATGGGAAGCACCTGAGTCAAACATTGCATTATGTAACACTTTGTCATGAATTTTTAAGCTCACATAGAATGGAGGAACTCCTCCATCTACTATCTTGCCATTGACTTCAGGACCAAAAAACAGTTCTGGTTCATCATCTAGGACATTGACTACATCCCTATTTTCAGATATTTGAAGTGACACGTTAATCTGTTCCCTGTAGACTTCATGTTTAGCCAATTATGACAATGGCATGGCTATTCTTAACTCACCTATTTCTATTTCTAAGTTGAAAGGTTTTTCCACTTGCACTCTTGTATTGTGGACAACAGACTTTTCCTTTTCTATTGTGTTTTCCAGGTTCTTTTCTTTATCGGGACTGCTGTGAGGAACTGTCTCTGCTCTGGAATCTATTGCAGCAGATGTATCTATACTTTCCTTAAATAAAAACAGAGAAGATGGGTGATTGTTTGATGGTTCTAGGTCTGAAATGTCTTCTATGATGGGCTCTTTGGGGTTGAGGTCTATCTCAGCTGTGAATTCTATGAGCAGAGAAGCATCTTTAGCTCCCTTGGGTTGTTTGGCATCTTTCAGCTTGGTGGGTTGAGGTACATTTATTGTCCTACTTCTCAATTTATATGTTTGTGAACCTCATAGACTGCTGCATCATAGCCTTCTTTAAAATCAAATGATTCTCCAGAATTGGTTTGAAATTGATTTAAATTATGAGCCTCCTGATCCTCCTGTGTCAGGAAAATTTGTTGATCACCATTTAAACCCATTAGATTAATTTGTGTGTCCTCTGCAAGCTCACTTGAGGTTGAGGCTTCAGCATAATTCTCTTGAAATGGGGGTCTGATGTTATTATCAAGACTAGTCCTTCCAGCAGTAGGGTTTTGATTCTTTCTAAAGTTTGGGATTCTTGTTGAGTTACTTGGTTGCCCTTCCCAAGATGATTTCCTTCAATAGTCTCCACTCTATCTCCCAATCTGTCCATACCTTTAATTATTGCATCTAACTTTTGCTCAAATGTTGAAGGTTCTTCTTTAAAAGTTGTCCTCCTTTCAGTTCTAGCCCGGTTTTGTTTGGAAATCAAGTTTGCTTCTACATTAACAGCTACATTCTACATGTCTGCTAGGCTTAATGGGGCTCTTTCCCTCAACTGATATGCCATATCCGAATCAAATCCATCAGGGAATTTGATCAAGGCTAAGTCAGGAGGAGGTCTAAGGTTCTGAGGAATGGCACTATAGACGTTATTAAACCTTGCACAATAGTCTTGAACGGTCTCTTGTGGGCCCCTTTTTAAATTGTAATATTCAGTTAAAATGTGTAAGGGGTATTTTTTCTTTTCCCATCTGTTTAAAAAGGCTTGATATAGGGCCTCAAGATTGGCTATAGAATTGACAGCAAGTGCCCTAAACTAGGTCCTCACATCACCAGTTAGGCTTTGGACAAAGATTTTCATTCTCACATCATCATCATCGATTTCATAGTTCTCAAAATAATCTTGCATTTTCTTAGTGTGTTGTTGAGCTGTATAGGAACTAGCACCATCAAAATAGGTGATCTTGCTTTGATAATCTTGGGGCATAGCCCCTGGATTGGCAGGCAACTGTAAAGGAGCATAACGGTTGGCCATATTTACAGGGATAAATGGGGCAGAAGGGAGGAATAAGAGGGATGGAACAAGGGGGACAGGAGTGGAAATATGGGTAGTGGATGGGGGAGTGGAAAGTATACTTTGAGGTGTGGATGAAGAACTTGGAGAGGCTATAGTATTTATAGAAAGAATTGTGAATCTTCGAGGGGAAAGCTTAGATTTTGTAAGGTTTTGGTGAAGTATATCAAAGTCTGAATCAACAATTTCTAAACTTTCTTGTCTCCTAAGGGTTTTTGGGATTAAGTTAGGATTTTCAAAGATAGATGGGGGATTAGGATCTGGATTGGATCTGGTGCAACAAGTTTTCTTTTTTGGAGCCAGCTTCTAAATCTGTTTTTGATATTTTTATTTGAATATCTTTAAAGCAGGGAAACTGATCTCTTCTTGATTCAGGGTTCCCAGCGGATTCACCAATAATGTTATCACTCAGGTTGTTCCCTGGCTCCAGGAGGGAATAAGGCCGAGGTAACCACTAACCAATATTTCAGCTGCAGATCCTAGCCAATCTGCAATTAGAGAGGACTCTCTCTTTATGATTTAGATTTGTTTGATTGTATATTAGGCTAGTTATGAGACACAACTTTTGTTTGGTGTTTGGAAGCTGACATTCAGTAGAACAAGGTAGTAAGTTGAGAGAAGTTCAAACCATTGGGTTGATGGAGTCTGATGTAGTAAACTTCTGGTTATAGTTTCTTTGGAAATGGAAGATTGCAAAGAAGGATAGTGAAACATAGAACAATATTTCAAGCTGAAAGTAGGATGGAATGAAGTTAGGGAGTGAAAGGCAATCAAGAATCTTTCATTATGTTAACAGAGGGAAATTTTGTACACATTAACAATGAGCAATTAAGAATTCCTTGGTGATGTTTAATGTGTAAGAACCAAGGAGACAAGAGAACTTAAGAATTCTTGCCTATGATGGTCCCGTGGAAAACATAGAAAACTATAGGAACTGAGCAAAAAGTATAGGCAGTAAATTTTGGGTTATCCTTTTTTCCTGTAACTTAGAACATGGTATTCATATGATCAATAAATTAAAAATACAATAACTCAAGAGTAAGAGAAATATATTGATCCATGCATCAACATAAGAATTCTGCAGCACATCCTTTAGCCATTGATTCCACAACCAGCAAATTCACCAACACAACATCCAACAATTTTATTTCAGAAGAGTTCTCAAAATTTACAGAGCAGTTCTAGAATGATATTCATCAACCAACAATAATACATCTCTTTTGCAAGTATTTATAAGAATTTTACAAAATATCCTATAGGGAAATATCTAGACATAAATTTATCCATCTACTCTGGCAGAAGCAATAACTAATGTGGAAAACACCGCGTAGCAATAACTGAGGAAATAAATATGTTGTACTGGCTACTGTAGGTGTCATGCTTGTTGTTTGACTTTTTAACTATGAAAGTCGGTTGATGACCGCTTCCCTGATGTGATTTCCTGCTGTGCTATCGTTTGCCACCTGTGTCTGAGCCTGTTTTATCTTTTGGCGCGAATATTTTTCCTCAGTTGATTTGATTTTTTCAGATATTACCTTTTAATTTGTAATGCTATCAATTTACAATAAGGAGAACTTAACTTATTTTGGTAAAACCTCCAGCATGCTCTGCCACCACTGATCTGTTGGTAATTGATGCTTTCTCTTTTTGATTAGTGTCTCATCAGCTTTAGTGTACCTGTAATAGTTTGGCTGCAAATCAAAACGATGTGCCACCTCATGCTCAATGAAGAACAAATCTTCCAGTTTATAATACAAACTTTGCCCTATGGGAGGGACAGTCTCTTCTGTGCTGCTTGATGATGCTGTAATCTAATTTTGCACATAGGTATTTAACCTATGAGCATACTGTTCTTGCTTTAACAGCTTCCCACTGCTGGTAACCAAGCTAGGCAAACCTTTGCATTGTAACATTGAAAATTTATATCTGAAGGATTCAACATCGACCTGCATTTCCTGGAATTTTCTTTCTATTGTCTGAACAAAATTTCTCATAGTTAGCACCTTCTTGACTCTTAGAATGGTCTCTGTCCTGTTGTGAATGTCTAGAGATGCTAACTATTCACTGGTATGAGTGTTCAAAAAGTGAATCATTTGATTGGATTGCTCAGGTTTATTGGCCAATAATACTCTGGCCTTTTGAGTTTCATACTGAGCCAATCCTATCAACTCTATCTGATAAAAAATGGTTTGTATTGTTGTCCACTGATCAACAATAGTTTGGCTGATTTTATCCCACAAAATAGTCTTTATTTTTGTCAGGGTTCTATGGAGAGTGAGATCCTTCTCCAAGGCTTTTATTTTGTTTTATAGGGCCTTTAATTCCCTGGTTTTCTCTGCTATAGTCGTCTTTGATTTTTCATAACTAACCTCAATTTTGGCTAGTTTTTCCTTGGTCTCCTTGAGTTCTACCATCTGGGTCTTCAAGGCTTTTATCTCTTTCATCATTTCCTCCATGCTTAAACTGGCCTCCGTTAATGCACTTGTTGTAGCTGTTGTTGAAGTTGAGGCACCTACTGTTGAAGCTGGATCTAGGAGAGGTGCTGTTGTAGTGACTGCTGGAGGAGGAGCTATTGTAATTGGAGTTGTTCGGGATGGTTGAGAGGCCAACTCTGGCTGTTTTCCTTGTAGAGCTTCTTAGAATGCTTTTTCTGTGTCCAGCAGTCTTTGGTTCATCCTCATGAGTAAGCTGACCACATCCTCTTCTTCCTTTTGTTGTGCCACCTCTGTGGTTTGAGGATGTATGGTAGCTGGTAGCTTCAATTGTCTTCTCAGAGCTACTATGTCCTCCTCCTTTTTCCTTATTAAGGCTTGTGTGCCTTTGGGATCCTTGGGATCATGTCCCAACTCTATAATGATTTCTTCAAGGATTTTATTCTATTATCCTTGGCCAATGAGGAGGCTTTCTCCAGCTCTAATTAGGCAGAAGTGTTATACAATGAATTTTGTAATCTATGGGCCATTAGAGCTTTATCTGCTAAGGTGGAGTATACCACTTCTCCAGCCTGTTTGTACAACTCAATCTGGTCTATTGGATGTATGTCTTTGGCAAGAACTTCTAGATTGGTCCTAATATAATTTGCAGATGACTGTGGCTGCTGCACAGTGGTTCTGAAGTGACTAAGAGTCATCTTCCCTGCTTGCATGTCATAGGATGCCATCAGCCTTTGTTGATTTGTAGGAGCCATTCTTAACAATTGATTGTAAAGCTGAAACCTCACTGGTTCGTTTCTAGCTTTAATTTAGTGAATTCTTTCTTGATATCCGAGCCATGTTTGGTCTGTTGCTTGGAGGATGAAACCTCCACACCTGGCTGTCTCTCTTGCTCCTGCTGAAAGGAGCTGGTTGATGTTTCCAAAATTGGAGGGATCTGTTGTTCAGAAGTTCCCTCACTCCTGATATTACCTGTTATCTCTTCAGTAAACTCCTCCTCAGAATAAGGGTTTAGTCTGTCTCTCTTCTCCCCTTGCTGATCTGTAGATGTCCCCGTAGGTGTGTCTTCAGGTCTATCCCTCTTTTTAGGTCTTTCTTCATTGTGAGGCGTTTGTAGTACAGGGACTTCAGCTGCCTTCATTTGGGTTGAAGGGCTTTGTTCTTGACCCTTTTCCTGATTTGTGGATTCCTGTTCCACCATTTTACTTTGTTGCTCAGAATGTTGTATTTCTTTACCTTTCCCTATAGGTGGAGTGGCTTCTTTAGCCGACTGTTGTGAGGATGTAGCAGCTGATGTGCTTGCTCCAATATGTTGAGGTTGTGTGAAGAAGACCTGTGCGGAATAATCCAGGTTAATTCTCTTCTCATATTATTTCATTTATTTTTCTAATCTTTCTTCTTCAATAAGCTCTTCATCTAGTGTGCCCTCTACCCATTCTTATCGATTAGCATATTGTTCAATGTGAGGGACTGGCTGGTGCACATATCCTGAAAGCCTGTGTTTGACTCTTCTAAAGCTTATGAAATGTTCAGGGTCATATGGTGCCCAAATGAAGCTTTGTTTCAGCATGAGTTCTTCCCTTAGCATCTTGTCTGCATCACTCCAGGCTTCTTCCATTTTATTGAAAACAAAAGGACCCAAGTGATGTCTAATTTTGAGCTATGCCTTCTTGTGTTTTCCATGGAAATGAGTCAAATCTGTACTACTGGATTGCCTGAAATATTCCAAGGCAAAAAGTCTCATGGGGACATATATTGGCAATTTGTAGGGGGGCAACATACAACCAGAAATCCTGATCACTGTGTGGTTTTGGTAGAAGTACCAATCACCAATGTTGTAGCCCCTTGAAAGATGTAAAATTCTTTGCATTTCAACAGTGAGCCTGCCACGAGGAGTCATCATCAACAGGCAAGTGGCTGGCTAAATGAACATATAAATAAACTCACAATATGTGTAGGGAGAGAGGTGGACTTCATGTAAAACTGAGTTCCAGAAGATAACAGATCTCCTTTCTCCTTTGGAGTCTAGTTTCTTGAGAGGAACTTTGAAACTATCAGGGTGATAGTACAACAACAGATGGTATATGTAAGAGGTATATTTAAATACTCTTTCTCTCTCCAACATCATGAACTGTTCATGTATTTTGTTTTCTATGAAGGTGGCATAGTCATACATGATAGCAGGGGGTTGTCCTGGAGTGAACATAGTCATTAGCACAAACACAGTTTCATCCACAAACTCACCGGTTTTGCATCCTAGAATGTAGGATATCATATCTACCAGGAGCCTGCCTGTTTCATTGAATGAGACTTGATGATAGGGTGGAGGATGATTGGCCTGGAAATTTGGTTGCATGAACAACTGACCTACTCTTGATATTTCTGAACTAGAGAGTTTTGCACCTTGATCAAGCAAGAGTTTCATTGTGAGAGGAACCAGAGGCTGAGGTGGCTCAAAGTTCAACATTTCATTTATGGATTGAGGAGTAATGTAGAACAGTACAAATCCATCTGGAGTGAGGATTTCTCTTTGTGTGGGATCATAGTTTGCATGGCATAGATGAATGAAGTCAGGCAACACATTGACTGATGGGAGGTAGTAGATGGGCATACTAGATTCCCAGATTCTCAGGACATCAGTGTTATTTCTGTGACTGTTTCTGAATTGACAAACAATTTTGAGGTGAGACTTGAGGCCCATCATGTCCTTAATCTGGAAGTCCCTGTCTGCCAGAGGTATCCACTCCAAATTTATATGTGGTGCATTCAAGGGGGCAATGTTGAGATCCACTGGAGCCTCCATACTTTAATTGTTTATGTCTTTGACTAGAATTTATGTTTATGGAACAGTAGAAAGGATAACTGTGCTTTAAGACTTTTCTCAGGATCTTATGGATTGAATTTATCTTGTGGTGAGCTTACAGGGCAACATCCATAGTATAAAGGTGAATTATGCAAACTGTAGTGGGTAAAAATGGACCAAACTGTAGGGATAGCCTCCCTTTCAAGTGACCAGGTGACCTTGACCTTGGGTTGAGAATTCTTTGGAGTAGCAGGAAACAGAGCAGAAGCTTTGGTTTCTCAGAGGAAATTACACCAGTAGTTTGAAATTTAGTGAGTAACAGGGAAAGAATTCTCCCTCGCCGGTAGTTTTACACAATTTTTAGAGGTGACAAGGTGGGCTCGAATTGAAGTTTTGACGAGCAGTTTGCAGAGGCTTCAGGCAGAATTTGCAGGTTTTCTCCAGTGACTAATGGTTTGATAGTGATTTTTCAGTATAAGGGTGATAGGAAACAATTCTTTCAGTTTAAATTTAGCTTTTACAAGCGATTTTACCGGAGAATTTGCTGAAAACAGGGTCGAAGGGCGACTGTGAGGTAAATACCTGGTTTGCGAGTTCCAGTGTACGCTGAAGCTTGCAGGTGGAGCTGAACCAACAGGTTGTGAGGTTGACTTCGTAGGGTGGTGAACTGTGGATGAATGGTAGCCAAATTCATCGTAAAATTACATGCAAGGTTGTGCAATCAACCAATGTGGAAATAAACAAGAAAATTGGTTCTCCCGACTTTTTATAAAATTTTGGACTTTTCGGGCCTTTTTGGCGCGTTTTGGGGGATGACATCAGCATGATGTTGGTTTGTCCGGTAGTGAAGTACAGAGGGTGACGTGGTCGCTGACACGGTTGCTGACAAGGAAGGTCACATGGCGGACACGTTGGCGGGAGAAACAGTGCGGGCGATGACGTATCGACTGACAGGATAGTGACGTGGGAAGAAGGACGGAAGGCGGTAAAAGGTTTCCATCGGACTGCCTTTGGTACGGGGGCAGTTTCTGTCAAAGCTGGCCCGATGAAATAGGAATGCGCCGGGTGTCCCTGTGTACGATAGGAAAATCGCCGACCGTCAGGTACTAATGTCCTATCATCGGGGCGCGTCCGATATCAATAAGGGCCATCGGATCTGGTGAAGGCGATCCGACGGTGGACGGGAGGATGACTTGTCAGAGGTTTAATAGACCAGCGTGCGTGATAAGAGTTAATTTTTGTAAGGTTCGCGCAGGTTTGAGACTTAGGCTTATTTTTAGAAAATGCCGAGCAGACTGGACGCTTTAATTAACAAAAGGTTAATTAAATGGGTTTATTACGTGGGTAAGGTAGGATATGGTTATTTGTTTGGCCAGGGGTCTAACAAATCCCAATAGGACACATGGCGGGCTATCATTGGCCCCAGGTCGACCAATGGTTCCCAAGGACTATTTGAATCATAGCCATATTAGGCAAGGATGGGATATACATAGTATTTTGGGGTTTTTTGCTTTTAATACATAATAGGGGTAGGGAAACATTAATCTAGGAGTTATATACATAGAGTTAGGATGTTAATATGACAAGTGATAGGGAAATGCTAAGTTTATAGGGTAAAACTTAGATTTTTTTATGAGATGTAGGGGAAATGAGATTATCGTTTTTACACAAGAAATGTGGCTTGTATTTACCAAGCAAAGACAATGTTTTGCTTAGTACCTTGCAAAATGAAATGGATTAGGACTATTGAGAAGATCTCAATATCCTTAGGGGATGTTAGTGAAATTTGTGGGGGAAATGAAAGGGGAAGTTAGTCATGCTCCATTGACCTTGTAGCCACCTTGCTATGATACTGATGATACTATTTAAACTGAACATCACTCTGCTTTCTGCAACCTCATAATTATCTGCCTACCCAACCTAAAACATCTAACATCTTTTCTTCCTTTGATTGGGTGCATTTGAGCTAGAAAACCCTGCTTTTCCTTTTTTTTTTTTTTACTACCCTCCTATCTAAAACTATCCTTATTTAAACCAAGGGCTCAGATTGAGCAGCTGGGCCCTTTATTCTCTATCTAATCTAGTGATCTGCCAAGCTTGGACTGTTTGAGAAAATCTTATTCTCTATTCTAAAACAAGAAATTTAAACATGATCTACCCAGGGTTGAACTGTCTGGCTATTCATCAACTGTGAGAAAATCAATAATTGCACTTCTCTGTTTGCATGTTTTACCTAGCCACTTTGCCCGTCTTTCTTTGGGATTCCTTTTTTTTTCTCTTTATTTGAATCTTGATTATTGATAATATGGAACCTTTGCAGCATGGAAAGGATGATCATACTTGGTATTTCCACAATCAATCATGAGAAATGACACCTATTGGTATAGGAACCTAATAGGATCTCAAATGGTCTTTGAAGATCAAGCAGTGCTAGTACAGGTGTTGTACTAATCTTTTCTTTCAAGGTTTCAAAGGCCTTCTGCTTTTTGCCTCCCCACTGAAACACCTTGTTCAATCCGGTTAAAGCATGTAAGGGAGATGCAATTGAGGAAAAGTTAGAAATGAACTTCCTCCAATATGCTCCTAAGAAGCTTCTAACTTATGTAGTAGATTTGGGCTTAGGC
This sequence comes from Pinus taeda, assembly GCA_000404065.3. NCBI lineage: Eukaryota > Viridiplantae > Streptophyta > Pinopsida > Pinales > Pinaceae > Pinus > Pinus taeda. Next base: position 122,119 of record APFE030665405.1, read on the forward strand.
CAGTTTACAATGGCTACCACCTTAGAAGGATCTATCTTCAATTCAGCACCCCTTACTATATGACCCAAATAATTTAGGGATGTTTTTCCAAATTCACATTTTGAGAGTTTAACATGATTTTTTTCTCTTTTAAAATCATCTAATGTTTTCTTAACATGCTTTAAGTGTTCTTCCCACGTTTTGCTAAAAATCAAAATGTCATCCAGATACACAATAACAAAATCATCAAGAGAAGGTCTGAGTACATCATTCATTAATCTCATGAAAGTAGTAGGAGCATTAGTTAAGCCAAAAGGCATAACCAACCACTCATACAATCCCTGCTTTGTTTTGAAAGTAGTCTTCCATGCATCTTGTTCTGCAACTCTGACCTGATGGTATCGACTATGTAAGTATAGCTTGGAGACATAAACAACTTCCTTCAATTGATCTAAAAGATAATCTATGCGAGGAAGGGGATAATGATTTTTTATTGTTATCTTATTTAGTGCTCGATAATCAATGCACATTCTCCACGAACCATCTTTCTTTCTCACCAAAATTATCGGTGACCCACATGGCAATGTGCTAGGCCTGATGAACCCTTTCTCGAGCAACTCCTGCACCTGCTTCTTGATTTTAGCATTCTTTAAAGCAGACAACTAGTACATTCCAATGTTAGGCAGTGGAGCATCTTGCTGCAAACTAATATCATGTAATATTTACTTTTTGGGTGGCAGACCTTTAGGTTCTTGAAACAAGATATCATACTCTGAAACAACCTTTTCTAAATCAGCTTGTTGTTTAGCATTACAACCCTCAAATACATTCGTTTTTTTAGGTTTCTTTTCCTTTACAACCATCAGTAAGAATTGTTTGGATGAATTTATCATTCTTTTCATCTGCCCTAAGTTTATGAGAGTATAATTATTCTTGAGCTTATGAGCTTTTACAAAGTATTCGATTCCATCTTTAAAAAGTAGATACTTGTTCTTAGCTCTATAGAAAATAGCTTTTCTATCATACAAGTAAGGACTTCCTAAAACAATTCCACATATATCCAAAGGAATTATGTCTAACTCAACCTCATCTACAAATGTTGACCCAAAAGAAAACTTGAGTTTGCACTGTCTAGTCACTTGTAGTTGTGCTTTATCATTCAACCATCCTAATGGGTATGGTTTCTTGTGAGGTGTAGTTGCTAATCCCAATTTCTTTACAATTGCTTCAGAAATTAAATTTACTTGTGAGCCACTATCAAAAAACGTATCAATCTTTTGATGTTTGGAAATAACTCAAATATGAAAAAGCTCATGTCTTTTTCTCTCATTCTCTTCATCAATAATAGATTGTGCAGAATTACTAGTAGATGCTTCAGAATTCTTACCTTTTATACCTATAGCTACAATGGCTGTTTCATCTCCTGAGTCTGACCCCAAATCTTTCTGAATAGCTGCAACTATCTTCTTCTTCTTGCCCTTGAACTTCTTAGGTCTCAACTCTAGATGTAGAATCCAACAATTCTCATCATCATGCCCATCCTTTTTACAGTGAATGCATGAAGCTTTGCTCTTATTTGCAGTGTTAGCCTTCCTTTCTTTCCATTTCTGCTTCCTTTTCTCCTTGCTCTTGCTTGCAGTGGGTTGAGATGATCCCCCAACTTCTGGATTTCCATTCTTTCCTCTAGCTTCTAGATGAGTAGCTTGTACAAATACTTCATATATACTAGTGGGATTAAACATGATGATGGTATGCCTCATGTAGCTGTGTAGACCACCAATGTTCTTCAACATAGTCTTTGGCGAGTCTAATGAGATTCCTAGGGTCAATGCTCTATTTCTAAATTCTTGAGTGTACCCTTGCACACTTTTCCTTTTCAACTGTCGAATAATTTTCCAACTCATCATGGCTTGTTGTATGTAGGCCAATGGATAGAACTGCTTTTTGATTGCAGAAACAAATTCACTCTAGACAGAGATAGTCTTACCATGTCTTTTCATGTCAGCTTGGGTTCTGCCTTCCCACCAAACCAAGGCAGTGCCTCCAAGGCATAGGCTTGCTATTTGAATCTTGCTCTTGTCTGAGTCGATATTATGCACTTTGCAATACACATCAATTTGTCTAATCCAATTGTCCAACTTTTCTGCATTCAACTCTCCATCATATATATGTAAATCAAATTTTACATCTAGTTTGATCAAAGATGCTTTCTTTTTGTTTTCAGGGCTGTTAGGAGGTGTGAGAAAGCTTTCCTCTTTCCCTTTTCCTTTGGAGTGGTCATGGAAGTGAGACTTATCGTCTCGTTTGTCTTGCTTAGAGCCTGATGAATCTTCATCCTTATGTTTTCTAAAATCCCTATACATTTCTTCTACCATGGACTTTATGGCTAGGAAACTTTCTAGGAATTGACGGCCTGGCCCCATAGAACCTTCCTCTAACATTGTCTTCCGAGGATATACTCTCGTAAATTTAGGATTAGTTTCGACCAACTCTCCTTCTCCTAATTTGAGCTTTGATCTAGTGAGAATTCAACAGCTAAACCAACACAAGCTTGTCTAACATTGATAGCCTAAAGCTTTGATACCACTTGATCTGAAAATCACTCTTGATTGATCTCAGTTAAAGAATTATTAAATGAAGTTATTACAGACTCATGTGCTAGTGCGTGTCTATGTTATTTTAGGCAACGGATCGATCAGATTGCAAAATACACTGACATTGGAAGATGGAAAACAGTAAGAGAAACACAGTAAGCAGATACAAGAACACAACAAATTAATAAGGAGTTCACCCTATCCTCCAGGGCTACATCTCCGGTCCAGCTTTCAGTGGTGGCCTTCTTTTATTATTTCTTTAAAGCAGAGATTTAGAATGAGGAGCTCAACTTGAGTCTTTTGAAACAGAAATGATGCTTGGCAAGGTGGTTCTTGGATTCCCCAAGCCACTAGAGTGCACAGAATATTTTCCTCTCCAAGTCTTGACTTCTCTGGTCTTTAAAGGGAGGATCCCAATATGGTGCTCAATTCTTGATAGATCTTCTTGCGGATTTCTTGAACCTCTCAAGCTTTTTCTCTACTTGATGCTCCCTTAGGCTGCAAGTCAACTCGGCCCTCTATCTTTATACTTCTTGCTTCATTGTCTCTTCTTTTCTCTGTCTTCACTGTCTTCTCCTCTCGGTGTCTTCTATTTTATCTGTTCATGGCCTAAAGCCAATTTGTCTCACAACTATTTGATTCCTCTTTTGCCGCCATCAGATCGCTTGCTGCTGCTCACTTGGAGTTCCATATCTCTGCATCATCATCAACAACTCACAGGGAGTGGCAGTTTTTCCTCTCGTGAACTACGCTAGCTCTTCCTCCACGGTTCAGTTTTTTCGGTTACGTTATGCAATGACTCACATGCCAACTCAGCGGTCAAATTGGACCTCAAACTCTTATGTGTCGCGTCTTAATCCCTTGTCAAATTCAGTTTACCCATCGGGCACGATCTTCGCCATCATATCTGGAGCCTCCAGATCCTATGCCATTCGCTCATTTCGCACGTTTGTCCTACTCGACCATTAGCGTGCAATGAACGATGGTTTTCTCTCTCATCCATCTGCCATGTGTTGGGCGCTAAATGGAATCGCTCGTTTTTCTCGAAATTTTCTTACCAACTAAGGGTGCCCCCGATATACTACTGGTTTTGGAGCACGGGTCCCACCTTTCACCTTAGCGCTTTCCGCACAGTGTCCTGGCTTCCATGGAACTGAGTGCTTCGGGGCTCTTTCCTTCTCGAGGGGTTTTGCCCAGTGATGTGCGATTAGCACTAAGCGCTAATACAAAATGCCCTCTGTTTCCCGATCTGAAGTTCCCAAGTGCCAATTTTTCCTTTTGTGCTATCTCCATGGGCCTCGGTCAGTGCGATTTGACCGAGGTCCTCGTCATTCCTTGCTGGCCACAAACTGCCACTGTCAGAGGTCTTCTTGATCACTCTTTGTTCACAAGTTCGAAGTCTGTCTTGCTTTGATATAGTCATGGCATATTGATTATTTTTCATGGATCCAATTTGGATCAACTGACTTCTCCACTGCCAGGGTGCGATGCATACTGAGTGGTACACTGCCAGGGTGTGATGCATACTGATTAGGCCTTCTATAGGGTGTGATGGGTGAGGATGGACAAATTTCCAATATAGTTTGCTAGGTGGTTGCTCATAGAATCTTCTAAAAACTTCTCTTGTGCCACTTGCCTCTCTAATTTTGCACAAGGATGAATAAGGGATCTAAGAAATCTCCAAGTGGAACCAATTGTAACAAGTGGAATGACACTAATCAAACCCCATGGATGACTCACACCCTTGCACACATATATAAATGGATCTCCAATTCAAGAGATCTAAAGACTGGAATATTGTGAATTGCAAGGAAGTGCTGATAGTTTGTAATTGAGGAAGGAGCATTGTATTATTGGTGTGATATTGCTATTTCATGAGGTGAAGAAGGATTGAAGCTGGGAGGATGATGCTGGATCAGACAACTGGGTTGTAATTCTCCCTTCTATTAATAAAGTTCTTCAATTTTTCTTCCATATGATTGTGCAATTGTGAATATTATCATTTGTGAATGCTATCATTTGTTCATTATATATCTGATTTTGTAATGTTTATTTTGTAATAAATCACTATGCTTTGACGGTTCTTTGTTGTTGTATTTGTGCAAGTACTCACCAAGCGTGTTAAGTACGGGGAGGAGTTGCGGGATTTGTCAAAGGGGAGAGAGAGAAGAGAAGGGATTAAGTGGAAGCTCCATGTTGGTTCCATTATCTTTCTCTTATTTGTTACACATAGATGAAATCATTGAATTGCTTTAAACTATTGTTTCTAGGGTAGCTGCCAAACCTAGAGGGCTAGCATTCTTTAGGAATACTAGTTTTCCTAGAAACACATGGATGACGGTAAGCTCCTTGGTCATATCATTTATAAAGATGGTATTCACATTGATCCTTCAAGGGTGGAGGCAATTCAACACATAGACTTTCCGCGCAACAAAAGGGAGATTCAAGCTTTCAATGGTAAGATGAATTTCTTATGCAGATTTATACCAAATTTGGCTAAACATTTACGTGAAATGACTAATATGTTGAAAAAGGACAACACTGTGAAATGGACTGAGGATGCCATGAAATCATTCAATTTGGTAAAAGTTTGCTTTGACCACAAATCCAATCTTGATTAATCCTGATTACACTCATGATTTCATTATATTTTCATTTGCATTCGAGCACACCATGGTTGTGGTATTGATGAAAAGGAGAGATTAGATAGTGCAACCCATTGCCTTTTTCAGTAGGACTATTTAAGATGTTTCCTTGCGGTAGAATATCATTGAAAAACAAGCGCTATCTCTCATAAAATCATTGAAGGATTTCAGGGTATATATTTTGCATTCACATACCATAGCATATGCTCCTAATGCAGCAGTCAAGGATGTTCTAATGCAAACTGATCCGGAGGGAAGAAGAGGTAAGTTGATTGCAGTAACGTTGGAATATGATCTAGAGATTAAACCCACCAAACTGATCAAAGGACAAGGCTTGGAAAAACTGATGGCTGAATCAAATCTGCATGCTCTAGACATAAATCTCATTGCAGCAATGTCGAAACATGAAGATGGTGGCTCGCTCATTCAAGTATCAAAAATGTTTCTCAAATCATCATAGTATTCTAATATAGTTTAGGTTCTTTGGCATATTTTTCCACCTCCAGGAATGTTAAGAAGTAAAGGTAGATCAATAAAACTCAAATCTGCAAAATTCTGCATTTTAAACAGTGCTCTTTATTAGAAAGATTCGGGAGGGGTTATTCTTAATTGTTTGGTTGAAGAGGAAGCTCAGCAGGTAATGAATGATTTTCATAGAGGTGATTGTGGTGGTTATTTGTTTTGGAAAGCAACAGCTAACAAAGTATTGAGAGCAAGATATTGTTGGCCGACTTTATTTTTAGATTTGTATAAGACAGTGATGGGCTGCCATGAATGCCAAGTTTTTCAAGGAAAAGGGAAGTTGCTTCCTCTTCCTTTGAAACTAGTTGAAGTAAATTCACCTTTCCAGTAGTGGGGACGTGATTTCATAGGGGAAATCCATCCTATATCATCAACAAAGCACCGATGGATCTTGACAACTACCGATTACTTCACCAAGTGGATTGAGGTCATTTCGACAAGGCAAGCCACGAACATGGTAATTATCCAATTTTTAGAATCTAATATCTTGTCTCATTTTGGTTTCCATTACAATATTATAACAAATAATACAATGACATTTAATTCCAAGAATATGGTGGAGTTTTGCAACAAGTACAATATTATGTTGGTTCATTCCATAGCATACTACTCGTAGGGCAATGGATTGGCCGAGTCATCAAATAAGTCCTTGGTGAATATAATCAAGAAAATGTTAGAAGAAAATAAGAAGAATTGACATCTAAAGCTTGTTAATGCCTTGTGGGCCGATAGAGTGAGCAACAAGAAATCCATAGGTATGTCACCTTTTGAGTTGGTTTATAGTATTGATATAGTTATTCCTACATCACTTGCAGTCCTGGTTATGAGATTACTACAGGAAGCTAGTAGCGAAGAGGATAATGTTTAGCGCATAATTAATCAAATGATTCATCTTCAACAAACAAGAGAAGAGGTTTCCCAAAACACCTTCCAGCTGCAAGAGAAGATAAAGAAGATCTATGACCTTAAAACCAAAGCAGAAAAGTTTCAGTTGGTGGATGTAGTGCTGTGGTGGGATGCATAGAATGAGGAAAAGGGAAAACATGGTAAGTTTGAAAATCTATGGAAAGGACCATACAAAATCTTAGCTTGTCGAGGACAGAATGCCTTTTTGTTAAAGGAAATGGATGGTCATGATTGTTCAGGAGGGCCAGTGAATGGTAGGCTCCTGAAGCACTACTACTTTTGAAGTTGTTCCCTGAAGTTACTTCACCTTCATTGTATATACCAATTTGATTTTCCTTGCAACTTGTCAAGTACACTATCATTTGAGCTTGGGGTCTGAAGTGAAGGCTATAAAGTTTGAACGATTAGTGCCAAGTTTGGTTGATTTGGTTTATAGTCAAGTTTAGAGTGAGTTTGGTTGAGAGTCAGTTTTCAGTTGTATTGAGTTATTTTTCATTTTTTTTTGGTTTTGACCGTATTGCCTAATGGATGAGGCACTTGGTCTATAGTGTTCTTGACACTTCCAAGGAGTTACCATCCATAGAAGGCCAATTTTAATGTCATTATCTGCATACTTCTATCAAGGATCAAAATTCACTCTTTGCATTTTCATTTTAGCAGTCACATAGTGAAAATTTTGCATCATTCCATTAGGTCATGTCAAACCGATCCACTGATGGTTGTCCTCTCTTTAGAAAATCTAAAATTTTCCCTCATAGAGTATACTTGCTGATCCTTCTTCAAGTTGTCTTCGGTCATGGTTTCATGAACAATCTGCAATCATCATCCCATTAGGTCATAGGGCATTATTTCATTAGGTCTTAGGATTTCACCACCAAGGTAAAAGAGCTTGATTTTAAAGTGTAAATAAAGGTCAGCAAGGGTATGAGGATGATCAATAAGTCAAGCATGATGGTTTGTAAGTCATAGCTACTAAGTTATTATCTTTTACCCTAATGTAATTTTCACCTCAAAAACATGTTTTTGAGGTGAAAATAGAGTATTTTAATTTTATTTGTATTTCATATGTAATTTTAAGTCACTATATGTAATAATTGATCTCAGCTACACCAGAGCGTTTTTTACTGTAAGACAAAGAAACACTACAAAAATCAAGTCAAATTGAGAATTTATCCACCCGCAAAGACACAAAGAAGAAAAGGCGTTGAAACAAAGTTTTGAAGAAGGACATGAAACATTAGAAAAGTGGGTTTTTCAAGTGAAAAATCAAAATCTACTCCTATTTAAGCCCTCACATTTCATTTTCAAATTCATTATCTTCATTTGCCAAGCAAGGAGTCAAAAGGTGAGAAAAAAGGGCAAGCTTGAGTGAGTTTGAGTGAAGGAAGCCTGACGTTGCGCTTTTGGCTAAAGCAAACTGGCATTGCGCTTTTGACCTGGCGCTACACTTTTGGTCAATTTTCCTAGGGAAAATCAGCACAGGTACTATGTTTTTGTCCTAGCGCTACACTTTTAGTAGGAGAGCCCAAAAACCTTAAAACCCTCAAACAAAATTCAAAATTTCTCTTGCTCTCCATGATCACAGGTAAGTGTACATCCCTCACCTTGGTTTTGATTTAAAAATCTAAGTTATAAGCATCATTTTCCATGTTTAATCTCAAACCCTAAAATATCCCTAATGATGCTTAAACCCTAAATCCTCACTATTCATCCTAGCACCTAGCCCTACAGTTCTAAATTCACCTATCTCTATTTTCCTATCACCTTATCCCTTCTTCCCTTTACCACTATTCAATATCATCCATATTCCCCTTTGTCCCTCTTCCCCTCAAGCAAACAAACCCTCCCTCTCATTTCCTACCCCTCCATTCATTTCCTAGCCACAAGCTCATCTCCCATTCCCTCATTCCTAAAAACACTTTCACTAATTCCCTTCATACAACTCAACCTTGCAAACATGGACCAAGAGGACCAAGACTATGAGGAGGAGACCACAGATAGTGACACTTTAGTAGATAGAGCCACACAACTGAGAAAACCACACAAGGGAGGAAGGATTATCAAAGAAGAATCATCAAACCTTAGGGAATTGTAGGCCTCTGAGTTGGCTGTCACATGTTTCATATACCTTGGTTGCTATGAATTCTGTGAACAAGTAGAGAGAGTTCAATATCACCCGAAGCTCACTAGACTTTTTGCAGCCCATATTTAGGACAACAGGATGACTCTTGCTGGGGTAACTTTCATGACTTCATCTTCCATCATTTTAGATGCCACGAGGATTCTTAATGTAAGGATAAGTGGTTCAAGCACCATGACCTGGATGAGCACTATTATGAGCCTTATATCAAACCTCGATACAGGAATGAGGTGGAGAGACTCTTTACTTTCATATTTCTTGAGAACAAGTATGTCCTCCATGATGAAAATCATCATGAAGTATTTGACTTGTGAGGGCAGATTCTCTAGGCTGTACACTTATCACATCATGCTCCTCGTGCATTTTACGAGGGTGGGGATGTTAAACCTCCCTTACTACTTGTTCAGGAGTATTGAGAAGATGTCTTTTATTGTCCAAAGGAAGCCATACCCTCAGTAAATGAGAAACCTTTATCATTACTCCCTGATCAAGGTCATTGTGCTTCATCATCTCAGTCTCTCTAACATCCCTTGGGAGACCTTTATATCTCATGAGATCTTCAGTGGTCCTCAAATTACTCCACCAATGTCTCAAGATGCAGGAGGACCTTCTATCCCAGTGAAAATAGGTGAGAAGGCCAAGGAGACAAGAACTACTAAGGTGTCTCTTTACATGAAATATCAGAGGGGCACTAGGAGATTATTTGCAGCAGATAAGCCAATGTTTTCTCCATGTAATGTGGAAGGGGCCTTGCCTTCTTCATCAGCTCATAGGCAAATGCTACCTCCACATGATGTGGAAGGGGCTTTGCCTTCTTCATCGACACAATAGGTACAGGTGCAGAAGCTTCACAAAGGAAAGGAAAAGATGTCGAATGATGATGAGGAGGAAAGGGGCTTTGACTTGATAGAGCATGATGAGCCAGAACAACATCACTCTCATCATGACATGGAAATCATAATTTAGAGGCCTAGGATAAGGAAACAATAAAAGACATCATCATACGGGAATGGGAGGCTCAAGTACAGGATTTGATGGACAATTTAGAGAGGGATAAGTATGCCATCACATACTTGGAGCAAGAAAACAAGTAGTTGAGTGACAAACATGTCCTCATGGAGCTGAAAATGCTCAAGGCAAAAAGGCAAAGTGGCAAAGAGACATAAGTCACTTTGACTCCTATTGAGCAAGAGATTGAAGATGATAGGGAGACTTGGATTGAGAGAGTCAACCTACCTCTTGAGAAGCTGCTACAGAAGGCCAAAAGAGACAATCAGATGATTAGACACATGGAATATCACTATAAAACCCGAAACAAGATTTGCAACAAGAGGGTCAGGAAAATGAAAGCTAGGCTAAGGCAGGCCTTGAAAGGCAAGAAAGAGGAAGATAGACTTAGGATGCTAGATGAAGCTTCCTTAGCTCATTCGAGCACATGTTGATGGTGCTTCTCACTAATTTTGGGAAAGTTTTAAGGAAATTTTATCATTTGCAAATATTGGATTTCAATACATAGGAAACCTCCCTAAAAGCGCAATGCCACTGGCGCTGCGCTTTTCCTAGGGGAACCCAATGAAGAAATGGTTTGCATTTTTGGATTCAGAGTGATGAAGACATGCACCCTAGCAAGTTTAAAAGTTTTTGGGGCAGAAATGGTCCACCAAAAGGTCAAAAAACACCCTAAAAATGACCTTTCTGCTACTTTTTGGACACACAGAAGCAGTCTTGGGAGAATCAAATTTTGTGGGGTCAAATGAGCTTCAAATATAGAAATTGAAGGTGTTTTGGAAAGTAGACGTGAATAATTTTCTAATGAGCTATCGTGGGCTCAATTGGGATGTTGGGAAGGCCTCCAAATGGGACCTAAAAGTGGTGCTACGCTTTTGGCAATTTTGCTCAGGGTTGCTATTTTTCTAGCTTTTTTACTGTAATCATGAAATCTCTCTCATGGTGGATGATATACAATTGTAAATGATGACTTGGCATGTAATTATGATAGAAAAATAGTGATAGAGGGTAAATTAATTGCTTTAGGAGTTATTTTGAGCTCAAATGAATCAGTTTCTCACGTTTAGAGGCAAGTTGTTAATGATGCCTATATTCCTGTTTCTTGTTCAGTATCAGTTAGATTAGCTCCTCATCCTAGGGCTTCGACCCCTGAGGATGGGAGGAGGTTGAATACTTGTCTATATCTTCTTCTTCTTTCTCTTTTTTGAGGGTTGGACTCAGTTGGATGCTCAGACCTTGACTGTACACCTTTGTAAGCAGTTTGATAGGAGATTAATAAGAATTGCAGCTATTTTTATGGGATCCATGTGGTATGGAGTTTAAGTATAGTTTCTTCTTCTGCGATTATATGTTTATATGTTTTATGTATGCCATTAATCTTTTCATTGCTTCTTACCAGTCTAAAAAATCTCACCCCATCAAGCCCAAGAGTGCTAAAGCCTATGCCTACCTTGCCCCATAGAACACCCTGCATTTCTGACCTAATTTCCCAGACCTAAGCTGCCCAGCTCCTTCTGATCTGGAAAAACCCCTTCCAAAATCAAATAAAAATTTTCATGCTACTATATCTAGCCTAATATCCTTTACCTGATCCATTCATCTTCACTAATATCCTTATGGAGAGAGCCCTCTCTCGGCCTAGTAGGGCTAGCTATATGGCTAAGCATGGTTTGTGGTTACCCTGGCATTGTCTTGCTTCAGCCTAAAGTTCAATCAAGGCGATAACAAGGTTGACAGCTAACGTAGGGATTAAGACTTCCTGTAAAAAGGCATCTTAGTGAGCCAACATTTTGGCACCGTTGTCGGGGAGAGCGTTTAAATTGATTGATTCTATTCCTTTGCTGTAGGAGAACTTGGTTTTAAAAATGGAAGGTAAGGACTTGCATACCTAGCAAGTAAAGTTCTTTCTTACCTTCCCGCTTTGCAACAAAATTGTATAGGTTAAATATTAATTTGTTTTATGAATGAATAGAAATAAAAAGATATAGAAAGAACAAAATCCTCTACCAAAACCCACAAAACCCAAACGATCGGTGAACCTTGGGAGAATGACCTTTATATACGAAATCATAAGAAGAGCAGAGTCTCAAGCATTAGTAGGATTCTAGGCTATACCTGGAAAAATTTCTACTGCTATCCCTTAAGTAGCAGGCTCACCATCTGCAGCCCATGCTAAGATTCAAATCCAAGTAGGAGGATCAGAATAGAGTTTTCAAGCTACAATAAGTCTACCCTCTGATCCTCTACAAGAGGGAAAATTCTGTAACTTACAAGAAGGAAAAGGAGAAACTAGTGGGGTTGCTAAAGTAGAACCACAACTATTTGAACAAGGATCTCCTGAGATTCTAGACCTAAGGAGTGTTGTAAAGGCAACTCAGGCTACTAACTCTCTGTTTATTACAAAAGCACCCCTTCAAATCCCTGAAGATTACTGGAATATATTTGATTAAATGGAAGAATAGGCACACTAATGTCAAACCTCGACATTAGAATACCCCATAGTCAACCACGTGGCCAATGCCCCTATGAAGGCTATTCCTCTACAGAACATCCCAACCTTCCATGGGATGATCATAGAGGATCCTTATGCTTTCCTGTTTGATTTTGATGTCCTCTGTAGAGGGTACAATTATACCACCAACCCCCAAAAACTGAAATTATTCCCTTCCACTTTTAAAGGGGTAGATTTAAGATCATTTATGGGACTAGGTGGGTGAAACATCAATTCTTGGGACAAAATGAAAACCTCCTTCCTTAAAAGATATCAGGAATTTTGTAAAACTAGGGAACTGAAAGATGAGATTTTCAAGATGACTGCAAAATATAACGAAACACTAGAAGAATATGTAGAATGATTCAATTATAATTTGCAGAGATCTCCACACACTACCCTACCAAAAGAAGTCCTAAGAGCTATATTAATTAAAGGAATGAAAGAGGAATGGGTAGAAACTCTAAACTTAATGGGAAAGGGGGATATTTCTCAAGAAGAGTATGATGAAATAATTCATCTGTGTATCAGGTGTTCACAAGGAAGCACACATACAGGAGCAACTAGCCAAGATCCAATTAGCAGAGGAAGCAAACCACATAGTGGAGGTATAACATGGATGGAGATCGACAACCTCCTGGAAGATTTTAAGATAGATATCTTGGGCACTCTTACAATAGAACTGGATGTTTTACAAGCTAAGCAAAAGAAAGCTTTAGCAGAACTTGTTACAGATAATTGAAAATCCAGGATATGAGATTGAGTAGTAAGAATATAGTGAGCTCAGATTGAGGTCAGGTCGCGTCATTACTCTTGAGGAAAACAGGGACCAACCTTCAATTAAAAGTGTAACTCCACGTATACATATTCCATCATCTGTACATGTTCCACCACTTGTAAATAATATTGAATCAAAACAAGGGGAAGAAACAGATCAACATGATGACCCTGAAAAACTTATAGTCACTTCTCCTCCGTTCCCTGAAATGATAGTGATACCTAAACTGATCACTTATCCTGATTTTGATCTTGTAGGTGAACTAAAAGATTTCTGTATTAAGATTCCTTTCCTCCAGGCTATTCAAGACATCCCCATCTATGCCAAAACCATCAAATAATTATGTGTAAAAAGGCCCGTGATGAAGGTAAAAACCTCACCCACTATCCATGTTGTAGGAACCTTATACGATTTAATCCTGGGAGAGGAAACTCCAATAAAGTAAGAAGATCCTGGAAACCCCATAGTAATAGTTCACATATATGGACGCTCTTTCCCAAATACACTAGTTGATCTAGGAGCTGCCATTAACATATTAACAACTAGAAACTTGTCAAGCACTTTGTATTACAACCTTAGAACCAACCACCACTTTATTAGAACTTACTGATTGGTTAGAGGTAAGACCATAAGGGACTTTACAAGATATTATAGTTTCTGTTTACTCATGGGAGTATCCAGTAGATTTCCTAGTTATAAAACCAAGGAGTAGGTTGGATGGGCATCCTCTGATTCTGGGTCAACCTTGGCTAGTAACAATTGATGCATATATTGGTTTCCGAGAAGGCAACATGACTATCACAAAGGGAGATGCTATAAAAAATATGGTGTTATACCCTCCTGCCAGGCCAAGTTTCACATTGTAAAAATATGTAGGTAACCACCAACACACCTAGAAGAGAGCATCCATTTACCACTCACAGTAGTGGAAGCACTAGAATTTAAAAATAAAACTGAAGATGACGTTATCAACAATTTTATAAATCATCCAACCAATGTTAATTATCAGATGTTGAAAGAAATTCTTGATAATGAAGCCATGACAGATCCCCTGAAGGATACAGACAACCAGCATATTCAAACAACTATTGTTCATAACAACAAACTAGTTGAGATCGAACTAGGAAAATTTCTAAATACCAATGCTAATTTGGAGAGCGAACAATAGAAAAAGCTTATCCAAGTATTGCAGAAAAATAAAGGGGCTTTTTCCTGGGATTATCTTGATATGAAAGGGATAGATCCACAACTATGTACACACCACATTTATATAGAGAAGGATGTGTGACCCATCTAGAAACCTCAATGGAGGTTGAAACCTCACCCCAAGGATATTGTGAAAGAGGAATTACAGAAGCTGTTAGGGCCTGGATCTACCTCGGGCTGAAGGAAGGCAGATCTAGGGTAACATCAAACCATGCTTAACTTGGTAGCTAGCCCTACTAGGTTGGGAGAGGGTTCTCTCCTTTTCAATCTCAATTAGGATATTGGAAATTAGGGCTTGAGATGACTAAATTTAATGTAGATTTTAGGCTAGGTATAGTAGCTCTAGGTTTTTTGATTGATTTTTGTTTTGGGTCAAAACAGCAAGAGAAAGGATGATTTGGATTATGGCATCAATGTTAGTTTCTGCCGACAAACGTGGGGAAAATTAAGTGCCATGTGCAGCCAAGTGAAGATTGTAAATGTGAGAAGTATAAGGGAGAAATCTTGCTACCCTGCAGGCATCAAACAAAGGTTGAATCTACAACAAAAGCTTTAGATGAAAAAGAATCATGAGCTTTCTCAATAGAGCATCTAGCCAAGGATTAATTGAGCTAAGACAACCATTATAACTAACAACAAAATCATCATGAAAGGAGCGTCATTACGGATGAATTCCTAACATATCAATTAGACAATTCTGTAACAAGGTAGAAAAAACATAATGTGTAAATGAATTACAGGAAAAACATACTAAACATCAGCACCATGATGAATCCCAGATCCAAAGGGCAAAAGACTGCTTTATTAAAATGATATTTAGGAAAAAAATTTACACAAAGCCAAGACAAACTCTCTGCTACAAAAATCAAACCTCTACACTGTGAAATTCATAAAATTTATACATTTAGTTCATCCCTGTATTAAGGGAATTGAGCTCAACCATCTTCTTCAAAATAGAATCAGTTACATTAAACTTGGATCGAATTTCTGAAAATAGGTGTTGAAGATGAGCTATTATCTACTAAACCATTGCACCTGCTACAAAAATGAAAGAGATTTTTATAGATAAGGTCATTTTGGAGAAAAACCTCTCTCAAATTCTAGAAATTCATTTCCAGTGGCTCGAAATCCGTGCCACAAAATCATCTCTAAAATAGAAAATCATTAAAAATCTAAATCTGTGAAACTGAGCTGTAAAGATCTAGTCACATATACAAATTCACGATACCTGTGAATAAAATGAAGGAGGTTTTTGTTATATGGCCCATGTTTAACAAAAACCTCCTTGGGTTTTTCAAAATTACTTTCCATCTGTTGTAAAATGGCACCGTACTAAAATGACTAAAACAATAAAATAAATTAAAATTTTGTTTTGTTTTAATGTAGGCTCCAAATATCACTGCATATCTCCCACATAGTAGTACCTGTGCATAAACTGAAGGAATTTTTTGTTATTTGGTATGTGATGGACAAAAACCTCTTTCACTTTTGAAAAATTCCCTACCATTATTTCAGAAACTGATCTTGTACTAAACTTGTCATTGTGTGCATCAACTGACCTCAAAACATGCATAACCAAGAATGACTCATTCATTTCAATCATATCTTCTAATCCAAAAAATGGTTATGGGAGTGTGATATTCCATTGGAAATATTTTTCCAAGCTTCTTATGATGGAAATACTTAGGATATGATTTTCACTGAAGATCATGTGCAAAACATCTCTGAAAACTAGACATAGTAAGAGCTCGTTTTGATCCTTGGTGACAGGCTGTGAAGATTGGAACTAACATAAGCTACTAGATGTAAACTTTATTTTTCCTATCTCGAATAGTAAATGGGTCTCCCCCTTGGTGGTTGTACCCAAGAAAAATAGGAAGTGGTGTATTTTTGTAGAATATCGAGAGCTAAATAAGGCAACATAGAAAGACCACTTTCCCCTCCCATTCATTGATCAGGTCCTCAATACGTTGGCAGGGAAGCAATTCTTCTCCTTTATAGATGTCTTCAATAGGTACAATCAAATTCAGATTGCCCTGAAGACTAGGACAAAATGAACTTCAGTTGTCCCTGGGGCACCTTCGCATACATGGTATTACCATTTGGCTTGTGCAACGCCCCAGCCACGTTTCAGAGAGCTATACTAAGCATCTTTTCTGATCTAATAAATGAAGGAATGGAGCTATATATGGATGACTTTACTCCATATGGGGATGATTTTGATCAAGAATTACAAACAATAGAAAAGGTATTAGAACGATGCATCACTACCAGGTTATGTTTAAGCAATGTCAAGTGTGACACGATGATGACTGAGGGCAAGATCCCGGGACATTACATCTCTGCAGCAGGAATGTAGGTAGACCCAGAAAAAATACAGGTAATTCTTTTACTGCCAACCCCCTGCACCCAAATAGAGGTATGAATTTTCCTAGGATATGTAGGTTATTATCGCAGATTTATCAAGAAATTTTCACAGATTGTGGCACCCTTATATGCTCTAACTGGAAATGTTGATTTCAGTTGGTCTGACAAGTGTGACATAGATTTTGCAAGATTAAAGAAACTAGTCTCAACAACACCATTTACGTGGACCAAACTAGGAGGTGCCTTTCCATCTTTCCACGGATGCATTAGATGTAGCCATAGGTGTTGTCCTTGGCCATGAGGAGGACAAGAAACGTGCTATATATTACATTAGCAAAAATCTCACCCCTATAGAACTCAATTACACAGTGACAGAAAAATAATTCTTAGTAGCTATTTATGCAATAAATAAATATAGACACTATATAACTGGCTACCAAGTATTTGTGTACACTAATCACTCTGCCATTAGATATCTAGCTAATAAACCAATCACAAATGGTCGAATAACATGATGATTATTTATTTTGCAGGAGTTTGACATTAACATTAAAAATTGTACAGGAAAGGAGAATCATATTGCTAATTTTATATCTTGAATTCCAAAGGTTAATCATCCACTGGTAGTAGATGACCAATTCCCAAATGAGCACCTGTTTCTTGTGGCACTTAAGACGCCATGGTACGCAGACGTGGAAAATTATCTGGCAGTAGGGAAGCTACCTAAACATTTAACAACAAGGGAAATAAAATTTATTTTTCAGCACAACACCTGGTTCTCTTGGATAGGTAGATATATTTTTCATATAGGGGCTGACATGTGTATACGCAGATGTATCTGCGAGAATGAGATCCATGACATCCTGAAGGCTTGCCATGACGACCCCTGTGGAGGACATTTCACAAATTGAAGGACATGACATAAAGTATTACAGATGGGATATTATTGGCCCACTATCTTTAAGGATGATAAAAGATATGCCCAGGCATGCGAAAATTGCCAAAGGATGGGTTGGCCTGGTCAATCTAATGAAATGCCTCTGCGGCCACAATTTGTCATAGAACCCTTTGAGCATTAGGTGTTAGACTTCATAGGTCCATTCCATCCACCTTCCAATCAGAAGGCCTACATATTGGTAGCCATAGATTATGTGACAAAATGGGTGGAAACAATAGATTTACTAAGAGTCACAAAGGAAGCAATGATTAACTGCCTTTTTGGGCTATTTGTGTGGTATGGATTACCACGAGAAGTGATCACATATGGGGAAAGAAATTCACAGGTAACAAGATTAATACCACCCTTAAAAACTTTAATATCATGCACATGATCACTTCTCTGTATCACCCGCAGGCGAACGGACAGGTAGGAAGCACTAACAAGGTTATAGAAGAAATTATGACCAAGACAGTCTCAATGCACCAACGAGATTGGACTGCTAGATTTCCAGAGGCCTTGTGGGCCTATCGTACGACTTGGAGAGATACTACTAGATACTCTCCCTACCAGCTTGTGTTTGGTAAAGAACCAATTTTTTCAATCGAATTCGAAATAAAGACTCTAAGGACAGCCCAGGAATTGGGTTTGGATTTAACAGAAGCTGAAACCAAGCGTCTTCAGTAAATTAACGAGCTGGATGAAGCTCGATTTCTTACTTTGTAACGAATTGCAATAATACAACAGCAAAGGGAAAAATGGCATGCTAGCCTTGTCAAGAAGAAAATGTTTCAAAAAGGGGATTGGGCACTTCTGTATGATTCCAGGTTCTAGGACTTCCCAGGAAAATTGCAAACAAGATGGATCGCCCCTTAGGAGATTCAAGAAGTACATAACAATGGTACTCTTACCTTGACTACCGTAGATGGATCTAACCATTCCTTTAAGGTAAATGGGCATCAAATGCGCCTTTATCATCAACCACTTACCAAAGAATCTTTCTGCAAGTAGGTACATGAGGAACCCTCCATACAAATTCTAGCTACAAGGAATGATAACCCATCAACTTTTTCCTTAAAAAATTGAAATTGCTTGAAAAATTGTAAATAATGTACATACCTTTGTAGGTGTTACCATGTAGATATGGATTTTTGTTTTTATTTTTTGTTTTTTCTGTTTAAACAATTGAACACCTGCCATTCAATTGATTAAACAACATATCTATTTTTCTTCTGTAACTCACTATTCAAACAATTGAACGTTTGTCATTCAATTGATTAAACAATGCAGTTTTTATTTGTCATATTTTGTTGTTCAAACAACTGAACATTTTGTTGTTCAATTGATTGAACAACACATTTCTTGTGTTGTTTTCACTGTTCACAAAATTGAACGTTTTTCGTTCAATTGATTGAACAACACATTTTTTTCTTTTTTGTTTTTCATTGTTCAAACAAGCAAACGTTTGTCATTCAATTGATTGAACAACATAATTTTGTTTTTTGTTTTCGTTGTTCACACAATTTAATGTTTTCCATTCAATTGATTGAACAACATGTTTTTTCTTTTTCATTTTTTGTTGTTCAAACAAGCGAACATTTACCGTTCAATTGATTGAACAACACATTTTTTGTTGTTTTCATTGTTCACACAATTGAATGTTTGTTGTTCAATTGATTGAACATCACATTTTTCTTTTCATGTTTCATTGTTCAAACAATTGAATGACTGTCATTCAATTGATTAAACAACATGTTTTCCTTTGCATTCTCATGACTGCCATTCAATTGATTGAACGACACATTTTCCATTCATTGGTTTTTGTTGTTCAAGTTATTGAACAATTGCTGTTCACTTGGTTGAACATCACTGTTTTTATTATTTGTTTTTGTTGTTCAAACTATTGAACGACAACCGTTCAATTGATTATACAACATATTTTTTTCTCAATTGTTTTCGTTATTCAAACTATTGAACACTTGTTGTTCAATTGATTGAAAAAACACATTTTTCCTTATTTGTTTTTACTGTTCAAACCATTGAACGACTACTATTCAATTGATTGAACAACACATTTCATTTTTATTTCGACTACGCTCTTCGAAAAAATGGACGACTTCCATTCAATTGATTGAACAACAATTTCATTTTTAATTGATTTTTGTTGTGCAAAAGATTGAACGATTTCTGTTCAATCAATTGAACAACACCTTGTTTTTTATTTTATTTATTTTATTTTGATTTTGCTGATTGAACCACACCTTTTACGAGCTAAATTTTGAATTTTTCTCATTTTTCTCTTGATCATTATACCATGATCTTTTTCTTTTGTATTGTAAATAAGAACCATGTGCATTTGTGCCTCTTCTAAAGATAAATGGTAATAACAATGTCATTATAACTTCTAAAACCCTTTTGTTGGATATCTTTATCCATCAAGCTAATATGGTGTATCTTTATAATGGTTGTCTGAACATCTTTTCTTTTGGACACATCATGAAATGATTCATTACCTTTAATCCATGTTGGCTTATGTTTATACTTCCAAATGGATAAAACTAATCGATATAATGTTAAGGGATACGAGTATAATACTTCCATTGGCATTTTCTTACTTCTTACACCATCCCTGACTTTTAAGGAGAAAACTGAGCCTCCCTTTTTTACAAGAAAAATTGCAAAAGAAAAATAAAATAGGAAAATGCTTAAAACATTGTACAAAGAGGATAGGGAGTCTCATCATGAGCTAGCATACCATGATCATAAGAATGTAACAGGTTACATTCCAATTTGGCTACCAAACCATGGTAATGATCTTCTTGATAATTAATTTTTCAGAAGAATAGGGGATCGCAACACGAGGCAGCCTGATCATCTTTGTTTCACCCTAGTGAGTGGCACTATGGTTATCTGGTCATCATGCCAGAGAGAAAAAAATTAAATTGTAAAAAAGGACTTTGGCTCATTTGGAAGGGTTAAAAAGAAACCCTGTCGAGGCTATGAATGCTTGCTGACAGTAGTGGCTCTGCTATGGTATTGAAGTATTATCTTATATTTCCATATGAAATCTACCGCTTATCACCTATGACTCTATTTCTAAATGAAAAATTATTTTTGGTAGCACTTTTACAAGCTGCATAGCATGGTAATTTATATTCATATTTATCATATTCCATATGTCCACGCATTAAATGACAGTCATTAAACATAAACTGTCGATTATGCTGATGTGATTGATTCCACTCATAGTAAAATCTTTGACATAATGACTTGATATTGTTGTTTTTATTTCTTGCTGTGGCCAATTCACGTCTGATGGTGCATGTCGCTTAAATGATTTATTGATTTGCGTGTTGTGCTTTTTAGATTGGTTGTCGACATTTATTTCACATTAATTTATTCACTTATTTTCTGCGTGCTGAAAGGACGTGGACACCCTTTTCTCATCAAGGGGGGGGGGGGATGGCTTGCGTATGGATGGCACATCTTCTAGTTATGGATAAATGTGTGGCAATCATTCGGATTACCTCCAGAGTATGAATTGCATGATGTGAAAGAATATGTAATAATTAATAGAAAATTTTGATTGGTCGAAGAATGGCACCCATTATGGCAGGCATACGAACATATGATTTTGCATTAAGTATGGCTGACAGGATGAATGAATTAACTAAAAATGATAATAATTATCCAAGTAGCATCATTTCCTTTATAATTGTTGTGATATACAATGTTGTTGTGTTGCATTACATGGGTAAAACATAGTTACATACACCAGACTCAATTGCAACATCTATGGGAAGAAGAGCAATTTGGAGTGAGCCTCCAGTACTGATGGAGTTAGATCAAGCCCATGAAATCCTTGAACGAGTTGGCTGGTTGCATTACTTAAACAAATTGCAGGGATTCCATGAAGAGATAACACTGGAGTTTCTGCAAAATTTGCAGAACAGTAGTACAATGGTTAAAGGCATAAGCATGGTAGTTTGAAAAGAAGTCTTGGCTGAAGTCACCCGACTTCTGGTGGAAGGGGCGGAAATGTGTAGAAAAACACGTCCTTTTATACAACGCAATTGAAGCCTTCCAAGACCCAGGTGAGCAGCTGGTACAAAGGGGGAAAGGAACTCATCCTTCAACGTTGCAGCAACCATAGCAAGAGCTAGCAGTCATTGTCCAAATACATATCACTTGCGATGGCTGACATGACGTGGCAAACCCTCAAGAACTAAAACTCATAGCCATTTTAAAGCAAATAATTTTAGTTCATTTACCATTTTATTTAAATTCCTTGTTACACGATGTTGCCCGACGGGTAAGGAAAACCAAGGAACCACATAGTATAGTCAACCATCATGGGTTAATTAAGCTAATCAATAAAAATAGATTAGCACAACAATAATTAACATGGGACAATATCATAAATCCTACCTTAGATCTACCCCTAGAAAATGAGGAAATAGAGCAGCAAGGGCCAAGAACCCCAGGCCCAAAGAAAATATTAAAATGAAAGAGCCCCACTGCACCCCTAGAATCAACTAAGCATAGACCCTCGGTGAGAGTAAAAGCACAACGACGCATTCCAATCCAAGCAGAAGAAGCTGGACCATCTCACACACCTCCTCTTAGTCCTCAAGACCCTCCTCTACAAGACTATGAGGAGGAAGTGACAAGAGTTTTGGGAAGCATGGGAATGTTTACCAAAGGTAGGGAACAACCATGGAACACTGAAGAACAAAATTGTAGCCCTGATTGGTCGGTCCCTGCTGAAAATTCCGGTCATGAACAAACCCATCCATGCACTAATGCCATATAAGAGAAGAAATAATTAATTCCTCATATGGAAACACCCCTCGAAGTTGAGGAACATGAAGACACCCCAGCAGAAAGTAACCCTGAAGATGAAAACTTGAAGGATGCCAATCAACCAAGTGATATTCCCTTTTCAAAATCCCTTATGGATGAGGCCTACCAAGAAGAAGACCATGAGAATCATTACTATTCAAGAGATACCATTGCATTGGGATCTCTTGAACACAAAATGAATAATAATTATGAGTTGGAAGGAGAAATCCCGCTAGAAAACACAATTACAATTGTGAGCATTCCTAATGATAACATAATGCATCCTGTACAAGTAGCAAAAGATAATGTAGCCCTATATGGAAGCTGTAGAGTAGAAGAGACCTACAAATCTAAGCTTAAAAAGGTGGTCAGAAGATACAAAAAATAGAATTAGGTAAACGGGCAATTGAAATACTGGCTAAAAGAAGAAACCAAAATGAGGAAATTGAAAGAAAAAATGGAGAATGCATGGACACAAATAGAACAATGTTCTGCGAAGGACACTGAGACATAGAGTTTCTTAAGGGTTACCAAAAAGAAACCCAGACTGAGCCAATTATCAGTGAAGATACTGCCATACAAACCAAGGAACCCTGTATCTTTTCACAGGGAACTCAAATGACCTACCCCACTACAGACACTACTGTCTAGACCGATATTAAAGAAAATGTTCAAGTTGTAATTCTGAAAGCAGTTGAAGCTACTATGCAGACTGACCCTTAGGAGACCCAAGATGTAGAAGTCCAAACAAATGAAAAACCTCTTTACACCCCCTTGTTTAAAGAAGTCATTATTAGAAAATTAAAGAATGAGCTTTTAACAGTTCACTAAGAGCTAGCTCAGCACAAGGAAAAGGTGGTCCTTTTTCACAAACACCAAGGGCTAAAGAAGAAGTTTAAGGCACTTACCAAGATGAAAGATGAGATTTTTTCTCAATACAAGGATGAGCAAAAGAAGGTTGAAAATTTAGAGGGTCAATTGCAGAAAGCCAAAGAACGAATGGATACTATCTATTCTCTCTATTCATACACTCTATCTTGTCAAGCTCCCACCACTAATTATGCTTTATTTCTTATTGAGAGATATCTCTTATTAAAATTGAAGGCCATTAAGGCTAATAAACTGACAAAACTTAAAAGAACTCATGATTTTATTAAGTGTTTCAGAGAACATGATGAGAAGGTTCAATGCCTCCTTTGTGAGCTCTATATCCATAATTTTGTTTTAGAGGATGACAAGGATAGCCTCCCTACCGCTTTCATAGGGGACATTCAATTTCAGGCATTCCTTTCCTTTGCTACTAATCATCTAAAATGGGCCAAGTGTTACAACACATTCAAAAGGCATGAGTATGGAATTGACCTATTGGTCAGAGGAGAACCTACACAACCACTACTCCTATTTGTCCGGCATAAGAAGTTTATGAAGAAAAATGGTGTCGTAGGCAAATTGGTGCCAATCCATACTGATATCATACAGGCCGAAAAGGAATACTTTGAGGATATTAAAGAAGAAGCCTTGGAGACATCAAAGCAAATATGGGAAGTTTCTAGTAACACTGTGAGGGGTTGGGAGCCATTCAGATACCGTAACTTCCAAGCTACCTCTTCTTGTTTTTCAAATATAGCAATATGATTTTAACAATGGGACCAGATTGGATAGGATGTGGCTACATAACCCCAATCATATGGTACCATCCTAATCAATATCGTAGTGATTATAACTTAAAAGATCATGAGGTAACCTAGGCTTTCACTGTCCTTAAGCAAAAGAATGGTTTTAGGAATTATAGGGAAGAAGTATACCCTGCTTATTCCCTCACGCAGTTGCATTTGAACTATAATCTTACACGAGGATGTGCAATAAGGTAAGCTGCAGAGTATGTTGGGAAGGAAAAAAGGTATTATTTCTCTTCATTTAATGCTTCATTTATCATTCATCCTTATAATGTTATCTCTGTTTATAGAATAAAATGAGGAAAATATTAGTCAAAGTTAGAAGAAACTATTTGGTGATAGAATATGCAAATTTAGTATGAAAAAATGATTCTTTGCTATCTTTGTATGCAGAGATGCAATTGGGAAAAAGTTGTTTAGTTGGCAGGCCAACATGAGGCCATGAAAAGGAAAAGCCACGACGTCTGGGGCAGACAAGGAAGTAGAAGATTAGTTCGAATACTCTTATTTTATCATATGATTAGATTTTATATTGCTAAATCCTCAGGATATCCTGATCCTGAGGATTTGCTTCTATCCAATTTTCTCTCTTATGTTATATTAGGCCGAAAGGCAACTAGATACTAGTTCAAACTTTTAAAACGTAATTATTTCTTTTGAAGCAAAAACCCTATTAATTCAGTGACTATGTTTGCTATTGCTTTGAAGTTAATGAAAAAAGGTTGTGCTTGATACATCTCCGTATTATAATTTTTTATTAAGCAAAGGCTTCTGGAAACTTTGGGTCCAGTCACAAGAGTTTCCACTTCTCCCTTGTGTTATAGTGTATATTTAGTCTTTATAATTGATTTAATGTTTAGTAGTTTTATTTATCTTAAAGATTTGCAACATTGATTTATACCGTTGTTCACTTAGATTTATATTGAAGCTGTGAGATAGACTTAAGTAAGTGCCTTGATTAGAATGAGTGAATGTGTGTTTGATTTTCGCTCAAACTGAATAGTTGTTATCATATATCTTGAGAGACAAGACTGAGTAACTTGTACAAATTGCAATATAGAATGTTTACCATTTAGGAATCTTTGATAGCTTTTGTTGTTCACTTACTAGTTGCTATTCAATTACTAATTGTTGATTGTTGTTCAATTGAGTCACGCAAATTGATTTGGGTTGTTATACATTGGTAGTATTGTTCAATAATCATAGTTTCTTTACTTGATTAAGTGTGATTAGTCTCAAGCTTATTGGAATAATTCTCGATGTAATTCTAAATTGCATTTAGTTCCAATTGGCTTCGGAACAAGTTGCATAGAATTACATAGGGTGTTGCAAGCATTCCTTTCATAAATAGTTATTCGTAGTTTTGTGTGAATTGAGTTGAAGAAGTTGCCTTTAATGATTGCAATGATTCATCATTAGATAATCTCTAGCTTCACTGTACATACTGTGTTGGCACTCTTGAAATAGAATGACTTACCTTGGGTTGAAAACTAATGTAGGGATTAAGATTTCCTGTAAAAAGACATCTTAGTGAGCGAACATAGCATATCATCAAAAAATACTAACACAAATTTTCTAAGGAAGGGTTTGAAAATGGAATTCATCAAACTTTGAAATGTAGAAGGTGAATTGGTAAGGCCAAAAGGCATGATCAAAAATTCATAATGACCCTCATGAGTTCTAAATGTTGTTTTCAGAATGTTTTCAGTCTTCATTATGATTTGATGATATCCTTCATGAAGATCCAACTTGGTGAAGTAAATTGATCCATGCAATTCATCCAATAATTCATGAATGACAGGAATGGGAAATTTATCTTTAATAGTGAGTTTATTGAGATCCCTATAATTTGGACACATGCACCATGATCCATCCTTCTTGTGCACAAATACTACTAAAGTTGAGAAAGAAGTTTGACTAGGTTGAATTATACCAACCTCTAGCATTTCTGCAACCATACATTCAATTTCACTCTTTTGGGCATAGGGATATTTGTAGGGCCTGATTTTTGGAGGAAAACTTCCTGGAATCAAATGAATAGCATGATAATGATCATGAATATATGGGAGGCATTTATGAGTTCAAATACCTTGGAATGATTGTCCAAGACTTTTTGGAGATCTGGAGAAATAGATGTTTTCGATGTTGGAATATCTAGTAAACATAATTGTGCAATTACACCTTGTTGTTCTTTCTTTAGAAGCTTTTTCATTCTCTTAGAGATGATTATATTTCCTAGTTTCCCTGTGATACCCCTTAATTCATCTTCCTTTCCTTCTGAAAAAAATTCGTGAAAAATTATTGAAAATTAAAAGCTATTGTACCCAAGGATTGTAACCATTGGACTCCTAGTACAACATCAGCACCACCCATTAGAATGGAAAGCATTGGGCTATTCAATACATATTCTCCCATGGATTTCTTGATATTATGGCACTTTCCATAGAAATTTATGGTTCCTCCACTTGCAACCATCACTTGAAAATCTGGTGTTGGATATAGGAAGCAATTCAATTCCATGGCTATCTTACAATGAATAAAATTATGGGTACTACCCAAATCAATCAACACTATTACCTTTTTATTCTTGATATTTCCTTCTATATTGACAGCTTGAGGAGTGGTAATTCCAGCCAATGCATTACATGATATGGTCATATTCATTTCTTCTTTCTCTAGGGTTTGTTCTTGACGTATATCCTCTTCTTTTGAAGTTTCTTGTTCCTTTTCTTCCTCTACTTCACAATCTATGTAAAATGATTTCTTCTCAACACACTTATGAAATTTAGTGTATTCACTATCACAAATGTAACAAATAACTTTTGCTCTTTTTTATTCCAATTGTTGTGGTGTCAACATTTTAGGTTTGGAAGGCTAGGGGAAACAACACCCTTATATTCAATTTTTAGAAGTCCTCAATGTGCTCCATCATTAAACCCTTTTGTTTGAGATTTATCAATTGGCTAAGGAAGGTGTTTTTTTTTGTATCCTCATAATGTGTTATCATTTCTTTCATAAAAATTGCCCAAGTGACAATTTGTTTACGATTAGAAAGCCATCAATACCATTCAAATTGATTTGGTTCTAAATATAAAGTTGCAATGCATACCTTTTATGTGTTTTGCACATTATGGAGATTGCAATATTGCTCCATTTGTAGTATCCATGTTATGGGATCCTTGCCATCAAACTTCCTCATATCGATCTTGGAATATGGTGGACCTTCAATCCAATGTTAGAGTCTATGAAATCATGATTAACATTTCTTTTGTTCTCATCAAGAGTTTCCTTTACTACCCTTTCACCATTAGTAAGCATTTCCTGTAGCAACTTTGTCAAATCTATCTTCAAATCTTCCATGTTGCCTTTCAGTTTTTCTTCTATACCATCCATCTTAGATTCCATGTCATTCATCTTAGCTTCCAAGGATTTATTTAAACCATCCATATTATCTTCCACGCCATCCATATTATATCCCACACCTTTCTTTAAACCATCCATCTTAGCTTCTATTACCTTTTTTGAGAGTGAATTTTGTTGCACTTGGTCCTATAATTTTGATATATCATGTTGTAATTCTCCCTCTTCTTCATGAGTCATGCTAGATATTTCAGGTTGCTTACTAGGTGTTTCCATTTTCTTTATTTAGGGCATCAATTAATGATAAAAAGGCCTCACTATGCCCTTTGAATTCCTTTAAACTATTATTCAACCAAACTTATGCAAAATTTAAAAAAAATTACACACCTTTTTTCACTTTGTAGGAGCTCTATATTGAATTTGTTGTATTTATGACATTTCGGATCTCCAAGTTCTAAAATTACATCTTGCGGTAGCCCTCTAAGGCTCCTTTCCAACCCCACAAGTGTGATCAAGATTGGATTCTCCAAGGAAGATTTATACCAAATCGCCCATGATAACCTGATTATAGACTGGTTCAGTAGAGCGAACTTGTACGAAGTGCCATGTGTCATTGTTTTGACCTTAGGACCTGAAACTGATATAAAGAAAACTATTGTCTATCCTCTTTTTGTAAAGTTTTATGAAAGTTCAATCTGATCCTTAGAGAGAAATTTATGACAATGTTCCCTAGGTCACATGTTTGGGATATAATTAGGGAGCCTGTAAAAACCCTAAGTTCCTTGGATCCTATCTCCGTAAATATAGTGAGACAAGATCTGAAATTTGGACCTGAGGTTCATTGGTATTTCATATCAAAAGTGTTTTAATTTAGGATTTTGAAACATCTTAGGAAAAAAAATTATAGCGAAAATTCCATGATGACCTGTTTGGAGCAACGAAACCCTAGAATCCAAAGGCTCTGATACCAAATGTTATGTAACTAGCTCACAAAATAGAATAAAAGATATATCAACGACTTCAAAATTAGCCTCTTCAAGGGGGAACCCCCTTTACATTACACAAATGAATAATTCTTGGATGATACAAATGAAAAAACCTCCTTTATATATATAATAGTCTATGGGGTCAAAATATAATCAAGGCCGACCTAAAAGTAATAATATAAGGGCGCAAAAATAAAAATAGTGGGCTTCTATGGGGCACAATAATAAAAATATGGGGACAATAGGGGCTCAATAATAAAAATAAGGGATACAATGAAAATAGTAATGGAGGAATCACTAGTATTATAGGGACCTAATGGTGAGGGTTGCACAATTTCTAGGCTCATTGCTGGGTTGCCTCCTATGATTGCACAGTTTCTGAGCTCAAGCCCCATTGGCAGTCAAGACTACGCATTTTCTAGACGCAAGCCCATAACTACTGCGAGACCAAATTGGGAGATTAAATTATGATTTAGAAGAATCAATTTAGTGAAACAACACAAGAGAAAATTAAAATATAAGTCTCAATATAAGCATGAATACATAGATTAGTGAGAGCTAAGTTGTTTTGGATAAGAAGGGAGACTCCAAAATCAAGGCATAGGAAAAATTTTGGGGGGTGGTTGCAACTGCTAAAAAATTGGTGACACACTAGCAGAACTTTAGCTCTCTGTATGGACCTTGTCTCATGTAAAGCAAGTCTATTTCGAAAGTATTGTTGAGTTCTTTGATTTGATTGAGTTAAATATCTAGTCCCTACCATTATCCTCAATGATGACACACATACCAAGCCAAGTCAAATTGAGTTTTTTTGATTGGGGATGAGGAGTATATAGATGCAGAAGTAAAAGAGACTGTTAGAGTCTTAGTTTCATCTCTGGTGTTGCTCCGCTACCAATAGGCTTGGACAGTATCCCATCCGAGTCACTTCAAGAACAGAGGCATTGCTCTACTGCTAATGAGCCTAGACAATACCTCGATAAAGTTACTTTATTAACCTATTTGCGCATGCAGTCTTTCTATTCTTTCACCCTTTATTTCATTTTTTATTTGTTCAAAGAACTATGCATAGGCACTTATTTATTTCATGGGGTGAAAGAGGGATCCAGACTTATTGATAACAGAAGAGGTTGTCCCTTCAAAGAAGGATATTTATATATACCTCTGACATACTTGTTAAGGTTTCCCCTCTCATTACTCTACTTGACTTTTTTGACAAGGGTTAAACAAAAATAGAAGATCGATTAGATTAGAAAGTACTAGTTAAAAGTGTAAGAATCATGATTTAACGATGACTTTCTCTGAAAGGGATGTATTTTCCATCAGGGTATCATCGACTAGAAAACAAAAATGCAAGATTCGCATAAAGAGAGGGAATAGACAAATAACCAAGTGTTGATAAGAATACAACTTCCTCTTGGACTTCACCTAGCTTGGCTAAGAAGGCAAACATGGTTCCATGCGGAAAGTAACCTATAGTTGAAAAGAAAACAAGCTAAAGAAAAGAAGCAAAGTAAAAGCGAAACAATGTAAAACAAATCAAAGAAAAAATAAATAAAAGAAAAACGACTCCTACTCCTAACCTAAAAGAGCATAGGCCAAAATTATGTAAAGTGATACTTCAAATGCATCCACCGACGCATTGGCTAGCCTATGTGGGTGAGGGAATGCACGTCCAAAAGGATAGTTAAGAAAACCAATAAACAAGAAATATAAGACAATACAAAACATAACATTCAAAGTTTTAATGTACTCGTAGAAAATTAAAAATGGAAAGTGCATAAAATGCACTTTGCAAATGTACCATGGAATTGAAACATATTGTAAGTCGAAGATGTGAAGGCACAAACTTTTGAACTTGAAAAATGAGAAAACATGAAGAATGAAGAAAATTTATGTTTTGCAATAGTGCTTTCTATGTACAAATCCTCTAATGAATGAGTGATAGGATCGTGTGATATAGATGGAGGATGAAGAGATTATAAGATATATTGATTTTCAACATGTACAACAGAGTGATGAGAAGCCTAGAAAGATTCAACACATTTTTGATTGGAAATGGAACTGACCTCAAGAATACGATAACCTAAAATAACCATCAGCTTGGGCTAAAGTGCTTAGAAAACTTGGGGGAGTTCTAATTCATGAGAATATGGATCATCGATGATCGGTGGCTTAGAAAGATCAATAGTGGAAAAATCAGAATTGTGATCGAATGAATCAGTGAAAAGATCATGACAACCATGATCAGAAAGTTCAAGATCACAAATAAAGGCATCCTCATGATCTGATAAATCATAAAGAGGGGATGATGGAGAATGAGAAATTTCACCCTCTATGTTCCCAGAAAGATAAGATGAGAGATTGATAGAATCAATCATAAAATATTTTTCCTCTCCGCATTTTAATGAAAAATTGGCATTCCACGTGTTTTGCAAATGATTGAAAGTAGTAACATCAGAAACATAATTTTCACAAGATTGAACATCAATGAAAGTATCATGGAAAATGTCAATATAATGCGGAAGCAGTGTAGATAGAAGGAGGTCATCCTTCACCACATATTATTGTTCAGACTCCTACACATATGTTGAAAATGGCAACAAGAAATTGCTAAAAATAGAAGTGCTAAAAATAGTAGTTTGGGTACCAGTGCTGGATTGGGCAATAGAGAATGCAAATGGAAGTGCTAAAAATATAAGTTCTATTTTTAGTAGTTCAGTGTGGATTCCTATTTTAGTCAGTCCCTGGACTAGAAATAGGAAGTAAAATTCGAATTTGATATTAACAAAAGTTTGTAAATTAATTAATTAATTCAGTTTGAGTTAATTAGTTAAGGAATTATGAACTTGAAGTCTATGTGAGGACCTGCAACAGTTTCTCCTTTGATTGAGGGATTTAACCATCAGTTAAAGGATGAGGATGAGTTGTAATTATTTGGCTCATTTAACTGAGTCAAGTCCAATTATATTAATTTAACAAGTTGTTAAATTAATGAGATTTAGTTTGTTAATGCTTGCATGCATGTAACAACTGGTATTTTTAGATAACTAAAGATTCACTCATGGATAACTCATGCATGTCAGTTCAGATAGAGACCCAGTTGAGATCAGATGGAGGGATAGTGTACCATCAGTTGCTAGCATATTCCTTGTGAATATTCCTTTCATGCAGAAGTAATTTTATTCCTTATGCATTGCAGAGTTGGACCTAAGGTTACAGCAGGTATGATGTGGCCAATTCACACATGTTATGAAATTAGACCCCAATCAAAATTGCACAAGAAAATAGGAGCTTGGAGGACTTGTGTAGCCTATATTTAGGCCTAGGTAGTCCATGAGCTTCAGCATCAGAGTACAAAGAGAGCATGGCAAATTTTGAGCTGATTCTTTTTGTATGTTGTTGAGGATTTCCACTTGATTGATAATACATAGATGAGGTTTTAGGCTGGTGCTTTTGCCAAGTTATATCTTCTGTGTTATGGTTGATTACTTCTGATTCTCAGTTATATCTATTCATGATTGATGTTGCTCATGTTCAATTAAGCTTCTGCAAATTTTATGGTAGATGTAGATCTATTATTATGCTTTAGTACATTGCATATATCAGTTTGATCTACAGGTGAAATTTCCAGATGATATCAGAGAGCTAGCTAATTTGTAGAGAAACTTCTACATGGTATTAGAGCACAGGTGATCAAGGAAGAATAGTATACAAGAAGGGAGAAGTTGAAGTTTTTGGTTTCTAAATATTGAATTGAGTTCTTATCACATCTATTTCATCGATGCTATGGTTTGAGACTCAAATATTCCCTTTATGGAAATTCGAATTATATAGCCTGGAATGATCGCATGGAGGTAGTATTAGAAGATAATGGCCTTAAGGATTTCATTGATCAAGAAGTCCAGAAGCCGAATGATGCTACTCAACTAGGGGAATGGCAAAAGTGTGTGGCTAAAGGAGAATCCTCTTGGAGGGCGTTCAAGATCACATTGTCTCGAGCCTCCATGGGAAGGAGACTCCGTTTCGATGTGGAAAACATTGAAAGATCTTTATCAGAATATTAGTGATCAAAGGAAGCTAGCATTGAAGGAAAAACTTCAAAATATCAAGTGTGAAAAGCATGGTATGATCTGTATGTATCTGAACAAGCTCACCTCATGCAGGGATAAGGTTGGAAGTGTAGGGATCATGACAACTGATGATTACATGATGACTCTTGCACACCTCTGGCATAGCTACCAGGACTCAGTTAATGGAAGAGAGAAACTGCTAGATTGGGAACTAATTTGGTCAGATTTAATGTAGGAGGAGATAAGAAGAAGCACAAAATATGGTTCTTCATCTGTGGAGGATGAAGAAAACCGTGCCTTAGCGAGTAAGGTGAAGAAGGGGAAGGAGAAGGGTTCTCTTTCCAAATCCAGTTCTTCCCATGGTGGGACAAAGTTTGACAAATCGAAAGTGTGATGCTTTTGTTGTCATGAGGTGGGCCATTTTGTTACAAATTGTCCAATGAGGAAATCCAAGAAGGGATCTGGTGAAGGATCTGAGGGTGAGGCACTTGCTTCATAGTTCAATTTGGGTTTCACACTCTTCACATGCATGGTTTCATCCATGGTGGGAAGTGGTTGGTTTCTTGATAGTGGAGCTTCTTTCCACATGACCGGTGACAAGAGTTTGTTTAGTACTTTGGAGGAGAAATATCTCCATATACTCATAGTGATGGATAATGATGAAAAGTATAGTGTCTCAGGTGTAGGAACAGTTATTTTTTAGAGGGAGAATGGAGCTCGCCTTACCTTGACCGATGTCAAGTATGTACCAAGACTAAAGAGAAACTTGGTGTCGATCGTGATGCTGGAAAACAGAGGCTATGATGTAGTCTTTAGTAAGGGAAAGATTTTCCTTAGACACATCATCACTAGATAGGTGAAGCAGATCGGTTCATGGGTCAAGAACCTGTATGCTCTTAAGGTTCAAGATGCATGCAAAGCCTTGAACATAAAGGCAACTAATGGAGACTTGGTGGTTTAGAGGGAGAGTATAATACCTCTCAACATGCAGTGCCAAAAGAAGTCTCAGACAATTGTGGAGGAGACACAATTGGTGCAGCAACTTCAGGAGGTTGTGGAGCAGCCACAATAGGGGAAGTTGAGAGGAGATCAAGTAGAGACATCTACTCATGCAGAGACCTCCAGTAGGGGAAACTTTGAGCCAGGTGGGCAGAGGGATCACATCCAGCCATACCTCCAGGTAGGAAGTGGGGTGATGTGGAGTGATTGTCCCAAGGAGGAGGGGCAGGATCATTGAGGTACCCAACCTCTTTGATTTGACTTTTCTACAAGAGCCCCGATGAGGAGTTGCAGAACTAACTAATTGGGTAGAGATAGATGTAGATGAAGAGGTAGAGAGAGCTACAATGTAGGGAATCCCAGGACAACGTAGAGCTAGCAAGCTGCAAAAATGTGAGAGGCACAAGTGTGTTGCACCAGTGTAGGGTAGCATAGAGAGGTGTGCAATGATGCAAGATGCATGGAGATGTTGTAGTCGTGTAGAGGTTAGAGAGGGAGAACTTTTCAGTAGTAGGTAGAGCTTCAACATGAGAGTATGTTTGTAGCCCAACTTAGAGGTCAATTGGGAGTTTTTTTGTTTCGAGAGTTGCGGGAGCAACCACACTTGGTAGAAGTGTTACATGCAGAACATTCCAAAGGTATAGGATCAGGTTTGATAGGAAGCCTTTCTTGTTGAGAGGGAGTGTTGAAAATGGCAACAAGAAATTGCTAAAAACAGAAGTGCTAAAAATAACAGTTTGGGTACTAGTGCTGGATTAGGAAACAAGGAATGAAAAATGGAAGTGCTAAAAATAGAAGTTATATTTTTAGTAGTTCAGTGTGGATTCCTATTTTAATCACTCCCTAGGCTAGAAATAGGAAGTAAAATTCTAATTTGATATTAACAACAATTTGTAAATTAATTAATTAATTCAGTTTGAGTTAATTAGTAAAGGAATTATGAACTTGAAGTCTATGTGAGGACATGCAATAGTTTCTCCTTTGACTGAGGGATTTAACCATCAGTTAAAGGATGAGGATGAGTTGTAATTAGTTGGCTCATTTAACTGAGTCAAGTCCAATTATACTATTTTAACAAGTCGTTAAATTAATGGGATTCAGTTTGTTAATGCTTGCATGCATGTAACAACTGGTATTTTTAGATAACTGAAGATTCACTCATGTATAACTCATGCATGTTAGTTCAGACAGAGACCCAGTTGAGATCAGATGGAGGGACAATGTACTATTAGTTTCTAGGATATTCCTTGTGAATATTACTTGCATGTAGAAGGAATATTATTCCTTATGGATTGCGTAGTTGGACCTAAGGTTACATCAAGTATGATGTGGCCAATTCACACATGTTATGACATTGGACCCCAATCAAAACTGTGCAAGGAAATACGAGCTTGGAGGACTTGTGTAGCCTATATATTCAAGCCTAGGTAGTCCATGAGCTTCATCATCAAAGTACAAAGAGAGCATGATAGCTTTTGAGCTGATTCTTTTTGTATGTTGTTGAGGTTTTCCACTTGATTGATAATATAGATATGGTGGGGTGCTTTCCCTAGGTTATATATTTTGTGTTATGGTTGATTACTTCTCAATCTTAGTTATATCCGTTCATGCTTGATGTTGCTCATGTTCAATTAAGCTTCTGCAAAGTTTATGGTAGATGTAGATCTAGTATTATGCTTTAGTACATTTCATATATCAATTTGATCTGCAGGTGAAATTTCTACATGATATCAGTGAGCTAGCTGATTTGTAGAGAAAATTCTACAACATATTCATAAAAAATGACACCGCATGTTGGTTGTTCAACATCAACTCCATCCATAACTTGATCCTCGTGAACATCAAAAGGGAGATTTGAAAGTGGTGAACACGACACATCAAAACCCAGAGGATAAGAGAGACCAAAGGATGGAGGGCAAGGAGATAACACTTCATCACAATCATCAGAGTCATAGTCCAATTTTGCGCTAATGTTTTGAATAAGTGGGGTAGGAGGATATGGTGGTAGATCAAAAGGTGAATTCTCAACTTGTCCCACCTCAACTTGAGGGACTAGAGCTGTTTGATGAGAAGGGGATGAAGGGTCATTTGGAAGAGAAACCTTGTCTATCGCAGATTTAGAAGCTCTAACACCGAGGTATGTTGGGAGAGGTTCAAAAGATTCTAACTCATGTGGATTATTTGAAATGTGAATAAGATATAGAAACATGTCTACTAATAAAGACCAATAAAATTCACCTTTACAAAGTTCAAATCACTATTGGGTAAAACAATTGTGAAAATCTTGAACAAATTCATGAGGTGATTTTCACAATTTTAAAATTTTCTTATTAAGGGCTTTACGATCATAGATATCAAAAGCATGACATGAAGCATTGAAAAGATATTCAAAAGAGTGAATGGAGTAATTAGGAAATGTGTTACACCACTCTCACATGTAGCTTTCTAACATGAGATTGAACAACCTACATCCAAAATCTTCACAGTGGATGTTTTTCTTTGTGAAAAAATCAAGAAACTATGCAATGTGGTAAAATAATGTTGTTTCACCCTTGCCATTAAATTTCAGAATGGACAAGTCAACAATAATTCTTGCCGACACTTTTATATTTGCGTATCTAGAAAAACATGTCGGGGTTATGATTTGGTGAGAAGTCATTAATTAAGTGCATAAATTCAAAACAAGCTTCAAGGTCTTAGCTTGTCATTTGGCACTCCTAAAACTAGAAATTTTGATGGTGCTAGACCTACCAACATTCACGGGATCTCCCTGATGTGAAGTCCCAACTAGACCTCGCACCATTTGGAGTAGGAGCCCCAATAATGGGTAGTAATGTTATGCCTTGACCAAAAAAACATGTAGAGGTAAGTATGATAACTTTTGGAGAGAGTAAGTGTGAGACCTTGCAGAGAGTCAAGTCGGATGCATGAAGTTTCCAACACACGAAGGTAGAAGGAAGTGTGCCCCTTGGAAACCGGTAATAGTACGCAACTTGAAAGGAACACATGAGCATAATGACATCACAAACTAAGATGTAGAATAGTCCACAAGTTAAGGTGATGAATTAATACAACAAAAAATTCAAAAATATTCATACAAATGAAAATGAAATAGTTCATAAGCATATGTGTAAGTTAAATAACATACATTTCCAATACAACAAGAATAGTCCTACTATATTAATAACATATGCATGAAATCATGCTGGTTCTGATTTTATTGTTATAAGTGAAAGTTCCATTCATGCATACACCATTGACTACCACTCGCCCCAAGAGTGGAACATTACAGTCAAGAAAACCTTCTCCTCCAAAGAATTATACTCGCTTTATGCTACAGAGAAGCCAAGGATCTTCACAATACTCCCAAGCTCTTCCTAAGCCTAAGCCTAGCCAAAAGCTTGGCTCCCAGCATTCTGTTACATGAGTTACAAGGTTCTATTTATAACAAGAGGGGGTGATTGTTCAACTCTTCTTTGTGAGCTTTCGACTACCCTCTTGACTCTTCAACTTCTTCACAAAATAACACATTACATTAGATGATGACTTTTGATATTCCAATATTGACACTTGGAATTTCGCTTACAACATTATTACAAATAATATTTCATTTTACACTTGTACCCATATAAGAAAAAAGAGGGTAGATAACTTGTTAGCCTAACAAGACACAACACTATGATGTTGGAGTTTGGGAGAAGTCTAGCTCAACAACCTACACTTGCTGCTTGTTGATCACATATTGGTGCCAATATTGGTACTGTGTGATGGTGTCCCCAAGCTAATTAACAATGTATTTCTGGAATAAGACTCTAGACTCCATGGAATCTGGGTATATTGTCCTAGAACCTGTGTTCAACACGTTCTGAAGTACGAGAAACATTTTTCTAACTTTGACACAACCATCGATGAAATTATGCATGTTTTGTGCATTCAACTCCAATTATTCCCTAGTGGCATTTTGTCTCAGTGACTATAAGTACTCTTCAACCTCTTGTCAGAATTGGTTATTAGGTTTAGCTTTGGTGAGGGAATCAACCAACAAGATCTAGTATGTTCTAACCAAGACATCCAAACTACTATACAACCATACATATGAGGCTTGAATGTTGCTAATGAATGAGGTTGTTGGCTTGATGGTGCCTGGCCCAGGTTCAATATTAGCTACACCAACCAACAAAACCCTAATTCCTAGCCCTTTCGGCAACAACCCACGTAATGTAGGCTGCATTCTCACCCGAAACAGTATTGAGGGATGACAGAACACAATGTTATAAGTTCTTGTGATAGGTCAATGTGATAGGTTCTTGTGGGTCCCAGGGCTTATTTCTAGTTTTGCGAACCTTAACCCTTCCGAAACAAATAATTACAATAATCTACTTAAACAATTCCCAGATCTTTGCAAAGGCCTTTAATCATTCATAGCATGCATAAATAGTTTCGATCTATTACTTTTGTGCACCAAATACACACTAATTCATAAAAAATGTAGCAGAGCGAAAAAATACAAAAACTTGCAGAAGTAATAAATAATACACAGATGCACAAGAATTGGCTCAAAACTTTCTTTATTAGATATGATTTTTTAAGTACATACTTCTTTTCCTACGCACTCAGCCTACAGACTTTCCAAGGTCTTTGCGCACTAAGTTGCAGGAGTCTTCCCCTTCGTCTAAGTACAAGAAACAAACCTTTCCTGCCTTAGCTTACTTGCCCTTACCAAGATTTCTAACAATTAGATCATCTCCTAGACTTGCTCTGACTCTTCTATTTATAACCTTGCTTTTATAATACCATGGTCCATGGACCATCAATGGGTCTCAAAACCTTCCTATCATCTACCCACCTAAGGGACTAAAGCCCCTTTGATTCTGGCTAGCTTTGCACTCTGCTTCCACATTTCGCAAAGAATTTTCATATTTACAAAAATAAATTACAAAATTTAACAAAATTTACCCTAGGGATTCCTTCCCAATAGGCTCCCAACACAATTTGGTGACTTGTCCTTGAGTCACTTAGTTGGCGCTTTAATATTGTCCTAAAGTTTGCAAAAATTTGTCTTCAGAACGTACAAATAAGATGTGCCTTGCATAGCTGCCTGTTGTACTTCCTCGATGAGATTCTTTGTAGTAGGTCATTCCACCATAAGGCCCATTGTCCTTTGTGTCTGTCGGATGCCTTTTAACTTGTTTTGCATGGACATAGTGAGTTAGATGGCTTCCTCTGTCTAAGGATGGTTTCTGGCCCTTAGAATGGTCTCTTTCCTGTGCAGCTCTTCAATTTCAATCTGTAGTTGATTCCTTTCCTGCAATCATGCAAACTGCAGAATAGGTGCCAAAGTGTGTGCAGTCAACCTTAACTCGTCAAATTGTTGCTGCTTTTCCCTAAGGTCTGTGTCGATATTCTATAGAGTGGGATCCTCCTATAGAGATGTCCAAAGCTCCATGGTCTCCTCAAATAATTTGGTGCAGTCCTTGACTGTTGCACCTAATGTGGCCATCCATTCTTTAATCGCTACTCCCAGACCTCTAGCAGAGTGGTTGGTTGCAACTTCAACTACAGCTCTGAAATCTGTAGCTGGAGTTCAAATCAAACTTGATTGATTTTTTCCTTTGATTCCCTGACTGGTGTAACCAACTTCTGTATCTTCTTTGTTGATTATTCTTCTATGGAAATAGTGAGTTCAAGCAGCACATTATAGGATTGTGTAATCACTGCTTCCAACTATTGGCTGCGTGTAGCAAGTTCCTCCTTTTCCTTCAGCACCTATGCCTTTTCTGTAAATATCTGCTGGTTTTTAGTTTTGACTTCGTTGATAACCAACAACGCACATTGCTCCATTACCCTCAGTTCATTAGATACACCTTTGTGCAATTTGTGTAGGGTCTAGATAGGGAGTGTTGTGATATTGACACCCAAATCCTTAATCTGTGACAGTTGGGTGTTCAATTCCTCTGATTGCGCATGTAGGGCCCTATCTGACAATTGTATGACTCTGAGAGCTAGAGTCTGATATGTATCTAGGAATTCTGTGCTTGCTTGCTGTAGGCTCGCCTGAATCCTGCTTGCGTAACCAACACTTGTTTGCAGTTGCCTTGTCAAGATCCACAGGTTGTGCAGATCCTTCTCTACATTTCCCAACACCTACTGGTACTACTGTTTGAACTGTGTCCAGAATCTAGTGAACCTTTTCTTCTTTCATGGTCCTGGTGTCATCTTCTTTG
Source organism: Pinus taeda (assembly GCA_000404065.3). Lineage (NCBI taxonomy): Eukaryota > Viridiplantae > Streptophyta > Pinopsida > Pinales > Pinaceae > Pinus > Pinus taeda. The sequence goes on from APFE030665405.1 coordinate 161,852, forward strand.
GCCTCTTCTTGCACTCAAATGGGGTTTTGACTCCTCACGCCCACCTCCTTTGATATTTGATTCCTCCTGGTCCAAAGTATGTTAGGATTCAGACACCTCAACTTTTATGGTGGTTTCTTTGTCCATCCATGCTTTGTCAGCAACTGCCTTAGCAACAACTTCCATGGTAGCAACTTCCTTCTGCTACACAGATTTCTCTCGGGTTGTAGCCTACTCTACCACCTTTTATTGTTGTTCTTTTGTGGTCTACATAGAGGTGGTTTCCCCTACCTTTCTTGTACCCACACCGAGATTTGATGTGTGTAGCCACTCTCCTGACCATTTCCCAACAATCTCGTATACATCTGCCTCACCCACAAGGTAAGTAACTTATACCACACCTTCTTTGGATCCCATCTCACGTGGATAGAAACATTACGAAAATCCACCATGAATTCTGCAAGAATGTTGCAACTCTTGGGCTACTAGCTTTACTTTATCAATCCGGGGTTTGTACAAACTTGGAGGTGAAAATGCTGTATACACAAGTAAAAGTGATGGTTCTGCCTTTTGTCACTGTTTAGCTGGCAAGAGACCACTAGGGTTTTCAAGCCAGACTTCTATGGATACAGAAGAAGCTTGCTTCCTTAATGAAAGAAATAGAAATATACTCTAAGAGAGAGTTGATCTAATGTAATAATGAAAAATACTGAAATTCAATGCTAAGGCACACCAATTCCTAATTAACTGCTAAGAGCTATTCTTTGCAATAATGCTAAATTAACATGAAAAAAATGTTGTTGTCTGAAGCATTGAAGTTAAAAACATCAAACATCACTTGTTATGCATATAAAGGATTGTAATAAATCTGTTTTTCCTTTTTATGCTTTTCATGAAAAATCAAGTGTGCAAGCTAATCGCTTTTGGTGATGTGGAAGGTGGCTTAGGGATGTTGGTAGATGGCTGGAAGGTTCAGGAGATGGTTGGAAGGTTTGGAAGACCCTTGGGTGACCTTGGGTGTCTTCCTAGAGGTTTTCCCTCAATTCAAACTCAAAACAGGCCACTACAGGAAAACCTATAGGCTGTACTAGAAACCTACAAGATTCCCTATATTTCTACAAGATACATCCAAGAACAAAACGATGGGTGTTGGAGGTGATGGGAAGGATTAGGGAAGGTGGTTGATGGGTGGAATGGAGTGATAAAAGGATTAGGATCACTCAAAACCAAAAACCAAGTTTAGGAGATGGTTGGATGTGCTCAACATGATTGGGGGAATTGCGATGTAAAATGATGAAATTAGTGAAGGTCTTGATGAAAATGAGGAATGCAAATGGGTGGATGAAATTGGAAGCTGGTTTCTTGCTATGAGATCTCTTTCTACTTCTAAAGCACCCACTCTGCATCAGACATGTGTAATTTCCAAAAAGTCATGTAAACAAGAAGAATTCTTATGAGCTAGAAAAGCATAATTTAATAGCTGTATACCTTATGCATGAGGAAATTGCTGAATAAAATGGAATCATGGATGATATCTACTACAAGAGTGAAGATGGAATATATGACAATAAAATCCTACTTTGCAAAACTAATCAAATGCTGGTTCAAGTATAGTACACTCTAAATATTATGAAAGAAATGGAAATCTATCTTTTTGGGGCTGGATAAGGGTATTTTCCTCAAATCATGATCCCAGAAGGGAGAAATGAGGCCAGGAAACCTACTGATAGATTTGTGGTGCTTCTTTTATCCTTTCTGACCTACTACTGAAGTAAAGCACAAATGGAAGCAAACTAATAAACAATTAATCAAATCTACACTACTTGCAATGAAATACTTCTAAAGACAATTTGACCATGAATCTATGAAACTAAGCTAAGCATACAGATACAAGAAGAGGAACCTTGGATGCTAGGGTTGGGTCCTAACCCAAGAGATTTAGCCCTATAAGTTAACTCAATACTGGATCAAGAAAAAGTTCATTCTTATTACCAAAACAGAAAATTACATCAAAGGCTTCCACAAGTCCGGAGCTCGAAAATAACTAGAGTTTTACAATGAAAATTCGAATCCTAATGAGGTTCTAAGCCTATCTACTTATACAACTGAAGTCTCCAACGAATTTATTAAATATAGGGAGGCTCGTCTTGCAAACGTGAGATGAACTAACTCTTTGTTTATCACTTGTTTGGTTGCCTTTTGATCTTCATGACTTGGCTGCTTGCACTCCAAGCTGGTGTGATTAATGGAGGAATATTTGAGTGGGGAAGGAGTAATTGAGGAGGATTTACCTCCTACAATATCTCTCCCTTATCCCATTCAAGTTTCAAACCTTAGTCTTGCAAAAATTCCTTGATTTTCTCTTCCAAACCTGCATTCAATGCATATTAGTTTACTAGGCATAATGTCTCACTTTAATTCATCTCATTAAACAAAATATAATCAAAACATTTAATAAGTTGTGAGAAGAGTTGGTTTGACTAATCTAGGAGGTGAAGTAAGGCCCATATAATTACCCAATGATGAGGCTCATCATCACCCCCTACTAAAAGTGTTGCTCATCCTCTGAGAAACTCAATCAATATCCATGTCTTTCATAGCTCTAGTGGCCTCCGTGACATCCCATGCCTCTGGTATGGTTTCCTCTTCTTGTGCATAGAAACCTGCCTTCTTTTCTACCTCCTCGCACTGCCTCCTTTCTTCTTCTTCCTTCCTTCCTTATAGAATCCCTAAGAGCAGTGGTGGACTGAGTCTTAAGCCAATCCAATTGACTTTGAGCCTTTGAATAGATTGCTTGTACATGGGTCTCTTGTTCGATGCTTCTCTCATTCTTTGAGGAGAGTGGTATTGTCTTATCTTTAAATTGTATGACAATGTGTTCCATCTCTCAGGAAAGCTTGCATGCTATCATCCCCTAACAACCTGAAAATGTCCTCAAAATGTGTAATTTCTTGCTCTTGGGCAACAATATACCTAGGTGCAAGCTGAGGATAATTTACAATTAAATTATGTGTACTGATGAGGGCCATTGGATTGGACTGCTCAGCGTTGATCATAAGAGGCTCTGTTTGTTCTCTTGCCAATATCTTCTTCATTTATATAGCCCTTTCTTCCTCATGGTTCATCCATGATCCAAAGCCATCAACTGTAAATCTCCTAGCTTGACATTAGGGTCCCATAAATTCATGTTTGTTAAGGCCATGCTATGGAAATAAAACTTAGACATCTTGGCCCTATCTTCCAATGTAATTTGATCACAAAAATCAATGAACTGTCTATAATCCTAAAATGGAATAGTGCCTCTCTGTGCTAGGGTCTTGATTTGGAACTGCAACCACTGTTGCTTAAGGTATAGGGTATAGGATTTAGCTGGAATCCTACACTGGATTGCTTCCAAAGAGAGACTGGCCATGCATACCAATTGATTCTCTCTTTCTTGCAATTGTCCCTTCAACCATGCATTTTATATCTCTAACTAATTTTTCATTATGGCCTGTCTGTCCCTTAAGCTACATAGCTCTCTGCCCATCTCTTTGAGCTTCTCCTCCATGTGACTAATGTCCTCCACACTCTTGGACTTGGCAATATGCATCCATCTATGAGTTTTGTCTCTCTCCTTCTCAAGCTCAAAGAATAATGGGATAGCAAATTTTTGTGGAATGACCCTTCCCCCTTCAATAAATCTATAGTAGGAGTCAAGGTTAGTTTGGGGGCTAGGTTCCCTTTGCTCCGGGTCCTCTTCCTTAGTTTCTTGTTTTAGGCTTCCATCCTTATCCAATTTTTGAGTCTCTTGTAGGTTTAGCAAAGTCTCCTGTAGGACTTCTTCTACTTCCTATACGTCCTGTTGTGTATCATGTAGGATTTATTTTCCTTTGGATGAGGTGGATCTAGTTACAGGCCTTCTCACATAGGTGATAGGAGACTTAGGGCCGAGGATCCTCTTTCTTGATTTTTCATAGGAGGAGGCATTTTCTCCTTCTGTTTAGGTGAGTCCTCAATTAAAATGGGAATTTTGGTTGGAGTTTGGGGTTTCTCCTGCCTTATCCTTATGCTTTTCCTTGTTCTGAAATATAAGGGGGCATGCCTATGTCTTTTTCCTTTTTGTTTGAGAGGGGTGCTAAGAGTAGTGAGGGCAACTGCTACTTCTCTCTTTGTGGGTTCTGGAGACACTCTAGGTGACTCCTCCTTGTCTTTTTCCTCCTCTATGTTTTTCCCCTCTTCTCATCCTTCTAGATCCTCATATTGTTTATTGGTCTTCTCCTTGACATATTTCTCTATTTCCTCATCACCATCCTTCTCTTTTTGCTCTTCTTCCTCCTTATCTATCTCATCTTCATCCCTCTCTGCTTCTTCTCCATCTGTTTTAGTTTATTCTTGATCTTCTTCACTAATAGTAGGACTAGTGTCATATGTGAGGGCTTTGATATCCTCCTCTATCTGCATGTCTCTAAAAATTTCCCATTGGATAGGAATTCTGAGGTTGTGGAGGGCATATTTTATGATGATTCTAATTAACCCATGGTGGGCTAACTGTTGGTGGTTTCCCTCTTGCACCTTTATGTTTGTATCTATTAGTGATTGCATAAGGAAGTATGGTATGTTGAGCCTATGGTGAGGAGGCGTTTCTGCTGCAAACCTCAATTCTTCAAGAAGCCTAAAGTGATACCCATAAACCACACTATACCTACCCTCACATGATATGTATTTGATAAGGTGGTAGCTCACCTCATTTCAGGGATATGGTAGGCTTATTCTCCTTACTCCATTTTTGTCCTCAATGGGCTCTTCTCCCTCTAAAAGAACTTCTTCTTGGCAATATGGCTATCTCCCTTATCTTCCTTTCTCCAAGGAAATCCTAGGGGAAGTGTGGTAATCTTTCTTTTGATTTTAGGGGTGAGCTCCGTGGAGAGGCCTCTCACCATAATAGTGGCATGGACTCTTATCAGTGGAATGATGGAGAGAGAAAAATCTCGGGCCATTTCATCATCATACCCCCTTAATTGTTCAAAATACCCCATCCAATTATGCCTTGTGAAGATTTATAACACTTGAGGGTGTTGGTGGATTCTCACAATGTTAATGGGATCCCTTCTATTAAACCCCCTTGTTATTTTGGTTGGTGAATTTTGAGGAGCTGAGATGGTTGATACAATTTTTGAATGTAGAAGTAAATAACTGAAAGAGGTAAGGATTCAATTCCCTTACGCAGCTGCCAAATTATCTGAACACTAGGTGATTTTATGTTCAATTCACTTTGAAAAAGGGAAGTAATTATGGAGCCTACCCCCTCATAGTGTTTGTTGTAGCCAACCCCTGTGTTTTCCCCTCTGAAACTCCTCTTGGCCAATCTTGTAGACTATCTGTCTGTATCCTGTAGGATTCATGTGTGTTCCTATAGGATTTCCTGTGTAATCCTGTAGGAAGTCATGTGTAGGAGAAAGGTGAAATTTTCTCTTCTATAGGGTACCTAAGTATGAGAGCGACTTTTCTAGAATGAGCCTCGACGAGATGAAAGCATGAGTACATGGGGATCAATGATTATTTAATATTATGGCCGAGTTATGTGAGGTGGTGTGCTGGAAGCGAAGGTACATTTTGTATTTTTGGACTGTTGGTCCCCACTACCACCTCATCATTCCCCTCTCCTCGTAATAAACTCCCAGTTCATTCCTCCATAGACTTAACTGCTTTTGTCTGTCTACTCTCTTTCCTTGACTTGACTGTTCCCACATGTGGGAGGACCATCTATTTTTTCTTCGTCGACTGAACGAAGGTGGCCAACTTAACTAGCCACATTTTTCTTATAAACCAATTTGCTCGTAATCTTTACATCTTTTGACTACATTATGCAAATGAGAGAGTGAAGCGAGATACCTACCTATGGTGCTAATACTTTGCTATAGTTGTTTAAGACATGAGGTGCTTGCTGTGTGTTGGATGCATGTTATTTTTCCTTCCCATTTTATTGCTCTCTGATGATTCCTTTGATGTAAAGGTACTTGGTGTTGAAGATGATGGTGCTGCTATTTCTCTAGAGCTCCTTCTGCCCTTGGATCTTCAAGTTGGAAGCTTGCTGCTACTCATGATTTTTATTATGTGGGATAGGCTGCTACAGGATTTACTACAGGATATGTTGTAGCTACCTCTCCCTTAGAACTTTTAATCATACACTCTGCTGGGATTTTGAAGATGATGACATGGATAGAGAGGAAGAATAGGAGTGTGGAAAAGGAGAAACACTCAGGTGATTCTCCCTTTTTCTCTCTATTTCACTTTTCTCTCTTTGTGTTTTGTCTTGAAGGCTATGATTTTTTTTTTTTGGAAACTGATTTTTTAATGATGAATGCAGGTGCAATCAAGTTGGAGAGAGGTATGTTAATGAAGTGGTGATGTAGGGATGTTGTTTTGTTTTGACATGGCAGGTCATTTTATCACACTAGGGTCACTTCCTGTAGGATTTCCTAGCCACTGTAGTTCCTACAGGATCATCCTGTAGGTTTTTAGGTGATCCTGTAGGTTTATTGGGGATTCTATAGAAAACACAATCCCTTGTAAACTAAAGAAGAGGAGTAAAAAAATGAAAGAAATGGGTGAGTGATGAATGATGATGGGTGGAAAAGTAAAAGTGTGAGTGAAATAGGTCCCCTTTTGACTCTCTTTTGTTCTCTGAATTTCCTCCTTGTGGACCTGCAAATAGAAATTTTCATGATTTCTTCTCTCTTTTTTTTCTTTGAAAACAACTAGTCTACCTCTAAGAGGTTTTAATCCTAGTTGTTTTCCCTAGGCGCCCCAAGAAAGGTTTTCACCCAGAGATCTTTTCATTTTCTCTTTTTGCTTTGTTTTGTTTTTTTTCTACACCATTGGGCCGCCCCAAGAGGTTTTCAACCCAATAGTGGGTCTCAAGCGCGTCATGAGGTTCGCACCTGAGTCCTTATTATTATTATTTTTTCTTTCAGTGATCTGATGAGGCAGGAATTGAAACTTGCCCCACCACCATCATTGTTTTATTTATACCATCAATGAACTCTTGCTTTGAAAATGGCCCTTTGTAAACTTTTAGTTTGTGCCCATTAACAAGTAAAGGAATGGCCTCTGCATCTATGGTTCTGATCTATACTCAACCATTATCATGACATATTTCTATAACATAAGGCCCTAGCCATATTGTCCTTAACTTGCCCTTAAAGTAATTAGATCTGGAATTATATAACAAATCCCAATCACCTTCTTGAAATTTATTATCCTTGATGTTCTTATCATGCCAAATCTTCCTCTGAAGTTGGATTACCTCTGTGTGTAGGAGGTCCTACATTCTGCACTCATCTAAAATATTCAACTAGAGCAATCTCTCTTTTTGTGCACTGCTAAGATCTAGATCTAGTTAGGCTACCATCCTTAATGTGTTATACTCAAACTCAATGGACAACAGGGCATTTTTCCCATAGACCAACTCATAGGATGTGAATCCAGTGGTGGTATTCCAAGTGGTATTATAGCCCCAGGTGGCCTCAACTAGTCTATCTACCCAATCTTTCCTTCTGTTGCTAACCATTTTGGTGAAAATGCTCTCTAGCACTCTATTGGTCACCTCCACTTTCCCATTAGCTTGTGGGTGATAGGGAGTGGAGGTCCTATGCTTGATATTGTGCTGGCTGAGAAAGTCTTCAATCATGTTGGAGGTAAATTGGTTGCCTTGATTAGTGACCAGCTCTCTAGAGTACTGAAATTTGTAAAATACATTCTCCCTTAAGAAATCAACTACCTTCTCCTCTATTGCTACCTTAATTGCCTTGGTTTCAGCTCGCTTAGTCAGATAGTTAGTGCACACAATGATGTGTTATTTTTTCTTGGAAGGAGGGTTAATAGGTCCAGTGAAGTCCATGCCTCACTTGTCAAATGGATCAAAATTCACTTGAGGCTACAAAGGCATTTAATCCCTTGGAGTAAGCTTCCCCATCCTTTGGAACTGATCACACTGACTAGTATATATTTTCACATCATGATGAAGAGTGGGCCAATAATAGCCTACTTATAACACTTTGAATTTTGTCCTCTTTGCTCCAAAGTGACCTCCACAAGGCCCATCATGACAGGTTAGAAGGATGTCAAAGAATTCCTCCTCCCTGACACACCTTCTCAAGATTTGATTTGGGCCAAGTTTGAAGAGATTGCCCCCAATCCAAGTGAAGGGGGTTCTCTTCCTTATAATCTTTCTTTTCTCTTTGGAGGACACATTCGGTGGGAACTATGCAGATACCCAATAGTTTTCTATGTCAGCAAACCATGGGGAGAGAACTAAAATGGTGAGCAAGTGATCATCTGGTAACTGGTCATCAACCATTCCCTCCTCACCTGCAGGCAGAGTTAATCTAGACGAGAAGTCTGCAACAACATTTTCCTTGCCAGGCTTATCAATAATGGTTAGATCAAACTGTTGTAATAAAAGTAACCATCTTACAATACGAGCATTCACATTGGGTTTATTCATTAAATATTTGATTGTATCATGGTCAGTATGGAAAAATGTTTGATAACCTATAATATAATGCCTAAATCTGTTCAATGAATTCACAATAGTCAGGAGCTCCTTTTCAGTCACTGTGTAGTTCAATTTGGCCTTTGACAGATTCTTACTAATAAAGTAAATGGTATAAGGAAAATTTTCATTTATTTGACATAGGGTTATTCCTATAGCTGTGTGAGGCATTAGTATGAATATGAAAAGGAAAGGCCAAATTTGGGCCTTGGAGAATCAGTGCAGAGGTTAACTTGTTCTTGAGGATGTCAAGGCCTCTTGACAGCTTTTTGACCATACAAACTTGGAGTCTTTGGCCAACAACCCAAACAAAGGAGAGGCCAACTTGCTGAAGTCCTTTATGAACCTTCAGTAGTATCCAACTAACCCGAGGAAACTTCTGACATCTCTATGCTTTTGAGGAGGTGGGACCCTCTGGATGATAGCTATTTTGTTTGGGTCCACCTACAATCCTTGTTGAGATATTGAATGACCCAGTATGGTCCCTGCAGTCATCAGGAATTCAAATTTTTCAGGACTAAGAGATAGGTTCATTTCAATGCATTTGTGCAGTACTTTACCTAGTTTGGACAGAGCCTCTTGGAAATCACATCCATAAGGTGTAAAATCATCCATATAAATTTCTACCACATCATGGACTAACTTGGAAAAGATACTCAGGACTTATCTCTGGAAAGTGGTAGGGACATTACATAGGCCAAAAGGAAGGATCCTATTGGCAACAGTGCCCCAAGGAAAAGTGAAGGTGGTTTTATCTTGGTCCTCTGGGCTGATCTAGATTTGATTGTACCTGTTGAATCCATCTATGAAAGAGAATGTTTTTTCCTTGCCAAGTCATATAGCACTTGGTTGATGAAAGGTAGAGGGAAATGATCCTTCATTGTGGCTTTGTTCAATTCCCTGTAATCGACAAAAATCCTCCACACACCATTTTTCTTGGTAACTAACACCAAAGGATAGACCCACTCACTATCGGAGATATGATAAATGAATCTTGCATCTAGCAGTTTTTGCAGTTCTTCTTTGAATATATCTTTAAGGGCTAGATTCATCCTCCTTTGGGGTTGACAGATTGGCTTGCAACCTTATTTGATGTAAATGTGGTGAGTACACACTGAGGGGTGTACTCCCTTAATTTCTTTGTAACTCCAAGCAAAGGCATCCATATGTTCCTTTAGCATGTTGCACAAATTCTCCTCTTCAAGAATAGAAAGAGATGGATTGATTTTCAAAGTTCTCTCAGGGCTGAATTCTATGATTTTGACACAGAGATGGTTGGAATCAGCCAAACATATATGACTTTGTTAACAATGTATGGGCCCAACCAATGCATCTGGAACTTCCCCGGGAATTTATCAAACTTACTATCATATAGTAACACTAAATTGTTTACTTTGAAGGTGTGCAACCTAATATGTCGATCGTGCCAGGCATTTTCGTGCTGATTTTGTATCTTTTGATGGAAGCCAACTAGAAACCGTTCCTCTTCAAGTTCCTCCAACTGAGTGAGCCTTTCTTCCAGGGCTCCATAGTCCATCATACCTGTGAGCGCTGCTATGCACAAACTAGGCACAATATACTCCATTGGCATGATAACTTCCACCCCATAGACAACCCGGAAAGGTGTTTGTCCCGTCAATTTCTTACATGTTGTTCTATAATACCATAGTACTATAGGTACACATAGGTCCCAATCACTCTACTACTCATTGCAGACTTTGGTGAGCACAGACTCTAGTATTTTGTTAAATTCTTGTACTGTCCCATTGGCTTGTGGATGATATGGTGTGCTTTTTTGATGATATAACTCAAACTCTTCTATTAGCGCATTGATTGTTTGTTTAGGAAATGTGTACCATGATCACTTATCAAGATCTTCAGACATCCAAATCATGTTACTACATGTTTGAACATAAACTTCTCAGCCATGGAAGCCATGCAATATTTTACCAGCTGCGCTTCTACCCAACGAGTTAGGTACTATGTTGTAGTGATAATATATTGTGCGCCTGTCTTTCCTTGATGTTTGATAGGGTCTGCAAAGTTGATCACCCACTTCTTGAAGGGCTGTAACATAATTTGTGGATTCAAAGGCATATCGTCCCTTCACGATGGTTTACCTGTTCTTTGACATACACCATAGGCCTTGCAGTATGCTTTTGAATCCTGATGAAGGGTTAGCCACCACAATCTTGCACGGAGAATATTTTGTGTGGTTGCTCGCCTTGCATAGTGTCCTCCTGCAGTGACCCCATGTGTGTCCATGAGGATCTAACTCCATTCAAATTCAAGTACATATCTTCACAGTATCTCATCATTGCCCATCTTAGATAGGTTCCCCGCAATGACAGAAACATCCATCACGTGCACCACCAGTTCCTTCTTTTGTTGGATGGAGTATTCTTTCGCTGCGGTTCCCATTGTCAGAAAGTGGATTATATCTTGAAAGTTTCCATCTACTATGTGCACAACAAAGAGCTGTGTGTCAGGTAATCCTTCTTCCAAACTAGTAGGCTCCTCTCCTGTGTCAATGCGTGACAAGTGATCTGGTCTCTTGTTCATGTGTCCAGGCTTTGCAATGACCTCAAAATCATATTCTTGGAGCAATAAGGGCCACCTGCATATGCGGCCCCCCAACATAAGCTTATTGACCAAGTATTTCAGTGGAGAATGGTCTTTATACATCTTGAAGTGTCCCCCTAGCAAACAGTGCTAATATTTTTGGAGTGCGTACACCATAGCCAATCCCTCGTGTTCAGTGGAAGAATAGTTCCTTTCTTCTTTAGACAACCTGCAACTCGCGAACACAATCGGGTGATCCAAGCCCTCTCCACCCTCCTATGTTAGTACCTCTCCCAACACTATACACGACATGTCAACATGGAAACGAAACTCCTCATCTCATTTTGGGAAGACCAGGATTGGTGCAGAGGCCAATTTTTATTTTAGTACATCTAGCCTCTTCATGCAGTCATCATTCCAGCAGTACGTAACATCCTTTTTCAACAGCTTCTCCATCAGTGCAGTGATTTAGGCCTATCTTTTGATGAACTTCCTGTAATACCCCATATGTCCTACGGTAGTGCACAACTATTTGAAACTTCACGATGATTCCAAATTCATAATCACCGCAATCTTCACGGGGTATACCATTAGTCCCTGTTTACAAACCACATGTCCCAACAGGTTCCCAAAGGGAATGGGGAATGTACAATTCTTGAGGTTCATATTGATTTGTTGTTGTCAGCAGGTATTCAACCTCAAGAATAATCTCGTTACATGGTGCTTGTGGATATATTCCTTGAATGTTGCAACAACTATGTGTGAAAAGATGGCCGACGTGTTCTTCAACCCAAATGGCATAATGATGTATTGAAAGTAGCCCCATTCAGTCATGAAAGTTGTCTTACTCCTATCTTCCAACATGATTTTGATCTGATGGTACCCTGAGAATACGTTAGTGAAAGAATAGACTTCCTACCCCCTGCCATTTTCCAATACTTCATCTGTGAATGAAGTTGGGAATGGGCCATGCACACATGCATCATTCAATTTTCTAAGGTCCACATATATTCTTATCTCGCCCTTTTGCTTCTCTTCCTACACTACCATAGGGCTTACCCAATCTAATTCTTCCACTGGCTCAATGATTCCAATTGCAAGCATCTTGTCTAGTTCTATGCAGACCTTCTCCTTGTACTTTGGATTCAAGTGGTAAGGCCTCTGTTTAACTGGCTTCATGTTGGGATTTAATGTGATCCACATCCTTCCTAAATCTCTGATGATTCCTTTTAGATCTGTGATCTTGGTGGGGAACAGGTCCTGGCACTCACGGAGTAACTCAGTGACTTTATCCACCATCTCGTCATCCCAGTAGTTGTCGAGCATTGCGTACTTAGGTTCGGCTTCAGTACCAATGTTCACCTGCTTTGTTTTTACTGACACGGTTATGTCAGGGTCTTCAATCAGTGGCCCTTGAACCTCACGATAGCCTTCAGTTTCTATAATATTAACTTTCTATGGATCCTCCTCTTCTTCTTCAGTTTTTATGTTATAACACTCCAGCATGCATCTTAGTTGAGTCACCCATTCAAGCTAAATCACTTCTATTGGCTCCTGGGGTATTTTAAAGATAGCTACTTTTTCTTCTTGTAGTGCATCATCAATAGTATCCCACCAACAATCGTCAAACATGAAGGTTAACAAGAACCCTTCATGTAAGATATCCCATTCACTCGTCCCATGGTGGAGCTCCATCTCTATATACCATTTCATGGGTATAATATCTTGGGTATGATAGAACAAGTGCACCCACTTAGGTTGTGGTTCTTCCCCATAGACCTTTGTCCACTTGGTGAGGTTCACATGCAGATCATCCCATCCGTCATAATTGTCTTTTAATCACATCTGAGGCTTCCCAAACCACATGTGCATCATTCTCCTCCATTCGTGCCAGTCCTCAAAGATTCCTTGGTGCATGCCCCACCAACTTGTGGGCGTAGCACGTAGTATCCATTTCAAAGCCTCAAAGCATTGCTATTCTGGCACTTCTCTTCAAATCTATTGAAGAAGTTATGTACCTCACTTAACCCATCATACATAGGAAGATCCCTTACCTCGTCGATACGCAGCACAATGATCTCATCATCGTGTTATAGCTTATCATGGTTACCACGTGTATCTGGTTCTGCCATCGCTCTATCTCCTTGTCAGAATCCGATGTACCGGAGCTTTCACACGCCCATGAGATTTGTCCATCCGTGGTTGAATTTACCCAGTCTTGCTCTTGCACAGTTCCCATGTAGATGTAGTCGAAGTCATCGTCGTTGTCATAGTCATGCATTGGCTTCGTGTAGAACGATCCTTTAGTAGGGTCCAAAGGTACAACTACGCACAAATACTTTTTCTCAAAAATCATCTTGCGCTTCTTTAGATTTATCACCCCATTCATGTAAATGGCCCAATTGATTCCTAATAGCATGGGGTAGGGATTGCTGTCATCAACAATTTCTATCACTTGAAAATCTACCAACGTGCTTGTTCCTTCAATATCCACTATGATCCCCTGCAATCTTCCCATAGGTTCAATCTTTTTCTGGTTCACCATTCATAGTTGGAGAGGAGACCATTGCAGCGTAGGCCTCCCCATGCACTCCCATGTCTGCTTCGGCAGAATGTTTGCGTCTGATCCCAGGTCTAGATTCACTTGGTCCATCTCGTATTCTCCAATCTATGCGGTCAATCTCATTTCTCTTCCTGTCCTCATCGCATGCTTTCCAACCTTCCTAACTACGCATGGTTCTCCTGGTGCGGTCCCAACGCATCGATTGATGAGTTCCTACAGTCCCTTTACAACCTTGCTATCGCGTGGCAACTTAATGCATGTTTTCTAGAACACCGTGAGCATCGATGGGTCCATTTCTGGCTCTGGTTTGTCTCTGCTTCCTGAAGGGGAGGCATCAACAAAGCTCTTCCTAGATTCCATGAATCTTTCCTTAGTGCACTCCAAATCAAACTCTGGTTCTTTAGCCAGAGCCTTACAAACCCAAGTACTATATTTAGGCTACTTGCCCTTATCATCCCCTGTCATAATTCCACTTTAGAGCACAATTTTCACATTAGGGTCTTCCTCGCACGACTCAGACCTCATCATTTGTAGGTTCTGAGTCGGGGGAGGTTGGAGCACTCCTTTTTCATGTAGCCTTGGTATTAGTGTGGGACAATCCTCTGTCTCATGATCAAACAATGTACAATACAAGTATGATGGACGCATCAGATTCATTAAATCATGGGAATAATGTCCTAGCCCTCTACAATTGTAACATATCAGCTGTCTCTGTCCTCTTCCAAGTCCTCCTCCACCTCAGCCTCGTCCGTGCCCCTGAAATCAAGTTCATGCCATCCCTGCATTCTAGTCAAAGGGTCGTGTTTTAGACTGAACTCTATAGGTAGGAGTTCTATCCATCATTAGCTCATAACTCCTAAAGGTGAGCTCATCATGTCCCACTAACCTATAGAAATTATAGAACAACTGCTACGAATTCTACGTATACTTTTGCAATAAAAGGCAGTTGTCTATAACATGCTTTCCCCCTATTTAACAAATCACGCACCATAATGTAGGCACCACGCTAGGTTTTTCTTGTGCCTCTGGTCTCAACAACATTGGTCATCCTCCCATGAGGTAATTCACGAACACTGGGCAGTGGTCTTTGTCGTGACCCTGACCCTTACATTTAACACACCATACCTTGTCATGCAACTATGGGCAAGTTGTCCTATCTTGTTTCATACTCTACATCTCAAGGCACAAGTTTCTCAACTGCACATGGATCTATTGAAATCCTAGGTTAGGATCCTATATCAGGGTTTCATGTAGTCTCATCATGATCTCCAAGGCCTTGGCCTAAGTTGCTAGCCTTTGTTGTGACAGCCCGTTCCTTAACTACAGTGTTAGCGTTGCTACAAACCATTCGCGGTGTTATCCATTTGTCAAAGTCATGTTAGCTTCGCAAATTGTGCACTTTAGTCTCTGATCCAACTCCCAAGGAGTCTCACCTAGTAGCATCATGATCTCCTTGAACTGAATGATTGACTACGCCTCTGACTTCGGCCTACTAAATTCTTTGTTCAACATAGTTTGGATGTCCACGATCCCTGCATTCGGATTGTTGTTGGAATGCTTAATGTACCAGGTCAGTGCACGATCTTGTAAAGCACTAACCAATGTCTTCTTCTATATATTGTCATCCATAACTCCCTATGCTTCCCATACAGTGTTTATCATGAACCAAAACTCGTCTGGATCTTCATTTCCTACTCCCTTGAACACTGAAAACTTTATCGCGCTTACCATATTAACTCGCGGTGGTGGCGGAGGTGGTATGGGTGAAGATGGGGGTGAAGATGGTGAAACTGATGGTGGTGTTGGTGGGGGTGGTATGCACAGAATCCTCTACCTTATCAAATTGATCGCACTCCTTGGTGAGACTTTGCGAGCTCCTCCTCATCCCCTCGCAGAGGTGAAATCAAGGGGCTAGTCTCTAGTTCTGCACTACCTTCGTTTCTGTAAATTCTCCCATTTCGTGTAGCCCCAAACATCAATTTATTCACATAAGCCACTTTTCACATAGTAGAATTTTAATCCAAGTGTTCAAAGACTTAACGTACTTACCTTGCGGTCCTTTGAGGAAGCGTCACTCTGCCTTGCCATAGCTAACTGAAGTATCTACTGTGAGTTCAATAATGAATCCTCCTATAATTCAATCGAGCCAGTGATCAACAGCACATGCGATCTTATCCTTCGATGCTTCCAATGTGCACACCAATTCTGGAGTCCACACAATAGGTTTGTTGAGCTTGCACCTTCCTTGTCTATCTCCTAGCTTCGCGATCCACTCGTATAGATTGGTAGGGAAAGATGCGAAGAAACTTTCATGGATATATGTGTACAGGTAGTAGTCTAACCACTCTTGTTTTGATAGTCAAGGATTCTTGTTCTTCTACATCGCGAACTCATGATTCTTCCTATCCAGCCAATCTTCAATTCCTTTCTTAGTTGGATTTTAGTGATACGACATCAGACATCTCTATGCAGATCCCATTCCCGACAATGGAATCATTTGTTGGCATGTTGGGGCCTAACCCAGGTTCAGATTTATTTAGCCAAACAAATCCCTGTACTACTGGCCCTTTCAGCAACAGTCCATAGAGCACAGACTGAGGTCTGATCCGAAGTAGTGTGTGGGGGTGCTGGAACCAGGTTTCCGCACCCTTGAGATGTCTGAGGGTTTGATTTGGTTCAACTATGAGTCCCTTCATGCAAGTTACTTCGCACACTGCCCTGGCCTTCATGCCTTGATACTTTTGCCTTCGCGTAGCCCTAACCAGAGGTTTTGGGGCTTTCGTGCTACTGGAGCAATGATTTTCACTATTCCCCTAAGTCACACTCACAATCTTACTTATCGTCTTATAACAGTTAGTTGTATTTTCTAAAACAGGTCTTATATTATATTTACTCATTCAGCACATTCATATGAGTTCACGCAGTAAATAAACAATAAAATTTCTATTTATATCCAATAACACATAAAAAGGAAAAGATACACAGAAAAATGGTAGAACTTCTCTTTTATTAGTTCTTCCCACAATTATAGACTTGACCTGTCCTACGCACTTAGCTGCAGAGGTCCACACACTCAGCTGCAGACTACTAGGCCTCTGTGCACTCCGTTGTAGATCTTTCTCCTACTCTATGACCCAAAGACAACACTTACACTTCGATTCAATCAATTACTTAGATTCGTCTTGCTTAGCTTTGATCTCTTTTTACACTTAGAGCGTCTCTCTATTTATACAATCCCATGGTCCGTGGACCATGGGAAGATATTTCAAGCCAACATTACATTAAAAAAACAAGGGTGGACAACCCTATGACTCTATTATGAATTCGCACTCCACACCCAAAAATTGCAAAGTCTTTACAATGCACTTAGTCAAAACTTGGGCTTTAAGCCCCAAAACATGCCTTGGGGGGATTCCACACCCAACAACTTCTTCTAGGGACAATGTACTAGGATTTTGACTTGAGTAGGTGTTCAATAAAATCATCTTCATCCTATTGTCCTCCTCCCATGGTTATTTATGAGGTATACAGTTGGGCAGAATAAACTTCATCTTCTTTCTCCTCTTCCAGCAATAAAGGCAAATCATGTTCTAGAGATGGTTGAGAAGGAGGGTATATGACTGACTACTTGGACATATTCCCATTCTTAATGGTCATATTCCCAGCTTTGCAGCTGATGTAAGCATCGATAGTGGCAAACTAGGGCCTCCCAAGGATGAGAGGGTAAGCAGTAAGCTTAGCCTTAGGCTGGAGAACTAGGAAATTTGTAGGGTACTCCGAAGAGTCAATGGAGACCATCACATCCTCCACAATCCCCTTAGGGGTCACTGTGTAGCTGTCTGCAAGTTGCGGGACTGTTGTGGTCTTTCTCAATGAACCTTCGAGGTTGAGTTTGAGCATGGTGTCCTTGGTCATCACATTAATGGAAGCCCCAAGATTGATCAATGTGTGTGGGAAAATGGTGCCATTGATGTGCACATTTACTACAGGGCTTCTAGGGTCCAAATAATTTGGATAGATTACCCGCCCCAACATTAATTCTGATAGTTGTCCAATGAAATTAATGGTAAGGGCATCTCTTTTTTTCCTCCATGGACTCTTGAATGATCCGGATTTAAACAGGAACACAACAAATTACAGAGATAACCATATACACAAAGATGCAGCGGAAATAATACTTCATTTCATTAATGGAAAATACTGAAACATGCTTACAATCAGAAATGGAAACAAACTAGCTAGGGCGATGGTAGCTTATTTCTGAGAAGAGATGCGATGGCTACATGCCTCTGAACTGTGTTACAATGAGGCTTGAAGGCCTATTTATTGTTGAGAAACAATGAAAAACCCTTAACATTCCAAAACCTAACCCTAGGAGATGAAACGCCAAACTGTGGGCCCCGTTTGGGGGTAAGTTGGTACATCAACTTCCCGGGGTCGTAACTTTAGCATCTGATCTCCGTTTGACGCGTACAATAGCTCATTAGAAAGATCTATTCGAGCACTATCATTGTTGGAACGGGCAACACTGGTCCATGTTCCATGTTCCATGGACCCTTGTTGCCCCCGGATTCCCCAAAAAACGTCGTTTAGGGCCTCAAAACGGCTCCGGAAGTTCAAGACCCGAAAAACTGCTAAAAATAGTAAGTTGTGCGACAATTAAGGAAACTGAAAATGCTGAGAAAGACAATGGTGGGGGTCCAGGTGGACTTGGCAGGTGGCCACCAATATCCACCTGGATCAGTTGTATTCTGGACCCCTACGAGATGCAAGGCGAAGGTTGGAGTGCACATAAACAAGATCCTCTGCTTTTTGTGAGCCCAACCTATTGCGCTTCACAGAATGAATAAAACCATAAGTGCTCCAATTCCTTTCTGCTGATGAAGAGCTTGCCACTTGTGAAAGAATATGAGTGGCAAGGTTTTGCAAATGTACTCCATTTGCTCCATGACAAATCCACCACCTAACTGGATTCATGGTGCTTCTCTCCTCCAAAGCTGATATATCTGCATAATCATCTATTCCTGCAGCAAAACTGGCAAATTCCTCCTTTACCTCCCTA
>APFE030665405.1:200523-246560 GCA_000404065.3 Pinus taeda
TAAGGTCCTATGACCTCTCTGATATGTACACTGTAGTGGGGGAACAAGATGTGTCGGCACCATAATCTCTGCCTGGTGAGATGGACCTCCCTCCTCATGAATAATCTGTGGCTATGGATGTGCTCCATCTGGCTCTGGCTATGACCGTGAAGGCACTGAAAAGACCTCATGAGAAATTAAGTCTGCCCATGAAATGCCCTGCTGCCTCAACTGGTGGAAAACAACAAGCTGAATGAGACCATGATGGCACAAGCTCCGCAACTGCTGTGCTGGGTTCTGTCTCTGAAAAAGAGCGGTCAACCTCTAAGTGTCGTGAGATAAATATGCTGCAATGTTCATGACTCTCACTCTAGTGAAGTGCATCAACATGCGTATATGATAAGATGATACTCGTGCAAATCTCCCCTCGCATGTGAAGTAGTGCATAATAAGTCTCATGATATCCATATACTCTTCTCGGAGGAACTTGATGGGAAAGGTCCCAGTCAAGTTATGCATACAGGTAGGCCTGACATACGGCTCATAATATACGAAGTCCAGCCACTTGCGCTTCAGCCACACCTCACCCACATTGGGTATCCCAGTAGCATCTGTGATAGCCTCTGGAGAAAATACAAAATTCACGCCTGCAAGGGTGACCTGTCCATCATGGAGATGTAGAACAAACAACCGAGCCAACTCTCTGTGAGGCTGAATGTGTGAGAGCCTCTCACAAAACTGATAACAAGCCATGTGCTGAAAACAAGATATTGCAAATGGGCAAGCCTGTAACTCAGTCAATGATGTGGGCTCTACCTTCTTGTGTTGGCCACTCTTGCCTCCCCTACGAGGCCTCCGCTGTGTCTCAATCTCAGTGGATGATGATCGGTCATCACCTTGCTCATTAGTCTCAAAAGTCGACATGGTGTTATTGAGCAAGGTGGAATAAACAAGTCTAAATGATCGCTGCTCTGCCTGCAAAATGCTGTGAAGTATGCTGTTTTCAAGGGGAAACATCATGAGGGATATGTTAGGGGAGGGAATTTTACATATAGGAAAGGGAAAAATATATAAGAAGGGAATTCTGAAGGAAATTATCACATAATGCTAAATATGTCATTTCATCTTTCAACATTTGCAAATTAATACTTTATTTAGGGAAACTTTGAAGTCAAGGGAAAGGACAATGAAAATATTCATGCTGGAGGGGAGGATACCATGGGCATAGGAGGATAGTGCAACATCACTTATGTAAGTACCGCTAGCAGGCAACTCGCTTCTTTTTGGTTTTGCATGCCTTTCATAAGCATACTCTGTTTTTTCCATATGTAAAAATGACTATCTGATGCTGATTACAAGGGGAAGGGAAGGGTTGCTGTAATCATTTTGCAATGAATGGGAGGGAGATTGTATCAAGGGAATTATGAGAATGAGGGCGTAATGAAACCTACGAACCAAGTATGCCAACCAATTTACATAACAACAGTGCTTTTAATAGCGCTGGCAGCTTCATAGTTGCATTAATTATGAGCGAATTAGGGTTTCAATTACATGCGTTAACAGAAGGGATGGGATATCAATTGCATAGGAATTTTTAGAGGATTAATGAGCAATTGAATTAGGGTTTTCATGAGGGGAAAGGTAAGGGAAAACAGAGTTTAGGAATTAGGGAGGAAAACAGAGTTTAGGAAAGCAGAGTTGATAGCTAGCAGCGGATACATTTGGTAAACTCTGTCACGATTTCACACAGCTTCTATCCTTTGATACTCACAGCACGATGACATTTTCTTTTGTTTTTTATAAGGCTATGCAAATTATATTTTTTTTTTATTTTTTTATTTTTTACAATGCTTGTTAGCATGCCTTGTCATCATTTTTTATTTATTTTCATTGATTTGCTGTGCAATTTAAATTCATAATTTGCTGTGTGTAATGGTGTAGGGTTTGAGCGTGTGGCATGGGAAAAGGCAGGATTTATAGGTAGGGTTTGTATGTTTAATTTGCACATGAGATTAATAAAAATGACATATAAACATATGTGAATATCAATGGGAAAATGAAAGGAGGGATATAAGGAAAAACTGCCTTGAGAAACAAACAAACTGTCAAAACATAAGCTTGCAAACACCCATCATTCCTCCATCGATTTCTTGCATGAAATTATGATTATAATCCTCCTTTGCAATCATCACACCACCACAAAGCATATAGAGGAGACATACCTCGACAAATATAGGTGAGCTTGGAAGAGGGTTTGCTGATTAGATGAATTTTTATGCCCAGAAATCCGCGCGCTGCCCAGATGTCCGCGCACCTCTCCCAGAAATCCGCGCACCTCTCCCAGAAATCCGCGCACCTCCCAGATGTCCGCGCGCATGTAAATTTCTTCAGAAAAATTGCTCTCTCAGAGCCGCGCACTGCCCAGGTAACCGCGCACAGTCATGTCATAACCGCGTACCTTCTCAGGCACTAAAATTGCTTAATGCTGCCCGAAATTGTCTTCTTTGCCTTTAGCCTTGTAAATTCTTGCTCCCAAATGCACAATGAGAGTCTTTAAAAAGGGAATTTACCTTTATATGCTTCCATTTAAAAAAAATTAAACTCAAAAACCCACTTTATAATGTTTATACTTTGACATTCTTTTTCACACTGTTTTGGAGTCATTTTGTCCTGAAATGAGCTCTTTTGATGCGTTTGACTTCGTTCTTTTTGCAGGTTGACCATCTGATGGACTGTGGAGAAGGAACCGGGGTTGTTGCCAGCACTTTAGCAAACTTCTGAGAATTTCTTTATTTTTACAAATTTGACATGACCTTGGACTTAAAAACAGGGTTTTTAAATCCAAGGCATAAAATGATCTGTAGCTGAGGAAAATAACAATGAAACATGTGTACATACCTCCCTTTGGCTTGCTGGGCACTCACTGACCTTGACTCATGACCTTGATATGATTTTGACTCGAAACCCTAGACCTAAGACTTGGGACCTTAAGACAAAAATAACCACAAGTGTGACTCAATTACATGGTAGTATGTGACCTCATCTAGCAAAGCCAAGAAGGGAACAAAGACTAGCTCCTCCATTCAGTGTTATGGCATGCCTAGTGGGATGCAAAATTGACACTGATGAGACACCTAACTATGCATATGCAAAGAGCTATTGATCGCTGATGGAGGGCTTAAGACCGATACTAACAGAAGGCTTGTTGCATCTGAGACCAAGTTGTGATGCTATCCCTAGGTAAACCCATGAACCAGTGCAAAGTTGCATCCTTGAGGGTAGATGGAAATAGTTTCAACTTCTTCTCCGCATTTGTGTAGTCATAGGTTCGGCATATAACAACAAACTCAAATAGGAAAGTGTCGAGATCTTTTGTGGTTAGGCCATGGAAATGAGGAAGGGCATAGGGGCTTATATTTTTCATCTTAATGTCCCCATTGGTTTCCCTGATGGGGAAGGCACCCTCAACTCTCTCTCTATTCCCTCTATCATTTCTGTTTTCAGCCATTGGCTCAACAAAAATGGGTTCTTCTTCTTCTTCATCCCCTGTAGATTCTTCAAATATGTATGGTTTCTCATCTAAGGGTTCCTCCAGTTCACAACCACCAAACAAGAGGGAAGGTTGGTTATTTGATGGAGTGGGGGTATTAGGAAAAAATTTCCCTCGGTTATCCCTATTCCTATGGGGCATGAAAAGAAATGTTCTTGTTTGGTTTTGTGATTTTTTCAAATTTTGAAAGTGATTGTAGAATTGAAATTGCAGATTGAATCAAAAACTAATTTCCGAATTGAAATCTTACATGCAAAATGGAAAGGAAAGAAGAGAATGTAGAATGAAAAAGGAAGCAACTAAATTAATTTTGCATCAATTAAACTAATGGCAGAATATTAGAAACAAGAAATAGAAGAAAGAAAGAAGTAATCACATATTACTCATACACCTCCCTCGCAATGGCACCAAAAAGTGATGAGAAACAATATTGCAACATTCTTGGCTACCAGCTTTACTTTATCAACCCGAGGTTTGTACAAACTTGGAGGTGACAATGTTGTATACACAAGTAAAATTGATGGTTCTATCTTTTGTCTTTGTTCAGCTGGTGAGAGACCACAAGGGTTTTCAATTCATACTTCTATGGATTCATAAGAAGCTTGGTTCCTTGATGAAAGAAATCGAAATCTACACCAAGGGAGAGTTGATCCACTGCATAATGAAAAAGACTGAAATTCAATGATAAGGCACACCATTTCCTAATTAACTTCTAAGAGTTATGCTTTGTAATAATGCTAAATTAACATGAAAAAATGCTACTTTCCTAAGCATGGAAGTTAAAAACATCAAACATCACTTGCTATGCATGTAAAGGACTGTAATAAATCTGTTTTATCTTTTTATGCTTTTCATGAAAAATCAAGTGTGCAAGCTAATCCATTTTGGTGATGTGGCAGGTGGCTTAGGGATGTTGGTGGATGGCTGGAAGGTTCAAGATATGGTTGGAAGGTTTGGGAGACCCTTGGGTGGCTTCCTATAGCTTTTCCCTCAATTCGACCTCAAAACAGGCCACTACTAGAAAATTCCCTATATTTCTATAGGATACATTAGAGGGAAAAAGGATGGGTTTTGGAGGTGATGGAAGGCTTAGGGAAGGTGGTTGTTGTGTGGAATGGAGTGAGAAAAGGCCTAGGATCACTCACAACCCAAAACCAAGTTTAGGAGATGGTTCAACATGCTTGCGGGAATTTCTATGTAAAATGATGAAATTGGTGAAGGTCTTGATGAAAACAAGGAATGCCTATGGGTGGATGAAGTTGGAAGGTGGTTGCTTGCTATGAGATCTCGTTCTACTTTTGAAGCACTTGCTCTGCATCAAACATGTGTAATTTCCAAAAATTCATGTAAACAAGAAGAATTCTCATGAGCTAGAAAAACAAAATTTAATGAACTAATTGTCTACCTTATGCATGAGGAAATTAATGAATAAAATGAAATCATGAATGAGATCTACTGCAAGATGGAAGATAGAAGAGATGGAAATAAAATCCTACTTTGAAAAACTGATCAAATTCTAGTTCAAGTACAGTAAACTCTAAATATTATGAAAGAAATGGAAATCTATCTTTTTGGGGCTGCATAAGGGTCTTTTCGTCAAATCA
Organism: Pinus taeda; assembly: GCA_000404065.3. NCBI lineage: Eukaryota > Viridiplantae > Streptophyta > Pinopsida > Pinales > Pinaceae > Pinus > Pinus taeda. The sequence goes on from APFE030665405.1 coordinate 205,657, forward strand.
TGATCCCAGAAGGAAGAAGTGAGGCCAGGACACCTACTGACAACTTTGTGGTGCTTCTTTTATCCTTTCTAACCTACTACTAAAGTAAGGCACAAATGGAAGAAAACTAATAAACAATTAATCAAATCTATGTACTAGCAATGAAATACTTCTAAAGATAGTTTAACCATGAATCTATGAAGCTAAGCTAAGCATACAGATAAAAGAAGAAGATCCTTGGCTGCTAGGGTTGGGCCCTAACCCAAGAGCTTCAACCCTCTAAGTTAACTCAGTACTGGATCAAGAAAAAGCTCATTCTTATTACCAAAACAGAAAATTACATCAAAGTCTTCCACAAGTCCAGAGCTCGAAAATAACTAGAGTTTTACAAAAAAAAATTGAATCCTAATGAGTCTCTAGGTCTCTCTACTTATACAACTGAAGTCTATAATGACTTCCTTAAATCTAGGGAGTCTCGGTTCCCAAACTCAAGATGAACTAACTCTTTGTCTATCACTTGCTTGGCTACCTTTTGATCTTCATGACTTGGATGCTTGCACTCTTAGCTGGTGTGATTAATGGAGGAATATTCGAGTAGGGAAGGAGTAAATGAGGAATATTTACCTCCTACCATTTCTCTCCCTTGTTCCATTTGAGTTTCAAACCTTAGTCTTTCCAAAATTCCTTGATTTTCTCTTCCAAACCTGCTTTCAATGCATATTAGTCCACTAGGCATAATATCTCACTTTAACTCATCTCATTAAACAAAATATAATCAAAACATGTAATAAGTTGTGATAAGTGTTGGTTTGACTAAGCTAGAGGTGAATTAAGGCTCATATAATTACCCAATGATGAGGCTCATAACCTACCATAAAAACTAGTCTTGGTTTTCATGAAACTGTTGAAGGTGAATCTAGCTTACAACATGAGGCAAGGAACTCGAATACAAAATCTAAAATGCTCAACAAGGAGCTAAGAGGTCAACCCTGTCAACAACCAAGGAAAGAAAGTCTTCAAATAAAATCATTTACTCCTAACTATGGAAGTGATAGTCAGTTATTTCCTCCGATGAATAATGTTGAATGTTTTCTATGTCATAATTTTGGACATGTTGCAACTAGATGCAGAAGTAGAATGGTTAAAGCTAATAACTATCACATAGAAATATCATCAACTTCTAGGTACTCTAATGGATATTGTTTTTCTTGCAATATATTTGGTCACAAATACATTGATTGCTATGCAGGGAATATGAAACATATAAGATGTTATTCTTGTAACAAGTTTAGGCATATAGCAAAAGAATGTAGGAGAAAATTTCGGCCAACGTACCAAAAGGAGAAAACATCATCACACTCCAAGGTATGGAAGAAGAAGGAAGTACAGTCAGAAAGTTGTGGCATAGCATGATATACATACATAACAGACTCAGGGGGAGATGAAAGTGTGAAAATTCAGAATTCCAATTCTCATATTTAGTTATCATGAAGACAAGTCGCGTATATACGTGAGTTAGAAGTTGCATAGTCATGTATATTGTGTTTTTCAGGAAAACGTAGTGGGGAGGACTCATAAAAGTGATTTGATATGGCTTAGAAAGTTATCAATTATCTTTTATGTTTGGATGATTGATGATTATAGTCTATTGATGATATGTGGAAGTGTTTTTGGCCCTCATAAGCTATTAGTAATTTGATTAATAATTGGTTGACTACGATGCCTTGATGATTCTTACTAACAAATGTAATGATCAGATCTGACAGTGAACAAATGGCACATGTTTAGGGGGGAGCATATGCTTCTAATAATGGATTGTTGGCATTATAATAGAAGACCTTGGCACATGACGATAGTTAAACTGCTTTATTCACATAGTTTATTTGATTTAGATGACTCTTTTGATGAAGGACATATACAGGTTGTTGATCTTGATGTTGCCAACATATGCTTATGGTACATATCATATATGGTGTATGATAGTTGCTAATGAATATCATGGTATTGTTTAGATCATTGGTCCTTGTTATAAATGTCATGTAAGTACCTAATTTGTAACCCCACTATGCATGGGAAGGATGATGTAATAATTTATATTTCAGTCATGTATAAACATTTGGTGTATCCCCACTTGGTTGGGTGATTGATGTATGTATGAGTCATTGGTCTTACGGAAGTCATACTCACTTAGTTGAGTTATTGAGTCATGTTATTCTTTTGAAACATATCTATGCAGACTCTGCATGTACTTAGGGGGAGCATGAACATCATAGTGTATCTCAAAGGGGGAGAATATCTTGGTCTGCCCTTTGCCCATGATGTCAAAAGGGGAGAGTATCTTGGTGTTGTGGTTGCCATCAAGTCCAAAGGAGGAGATTTTTGGCATTATGATATAGGTGTTGTCCTTGATGGAAACGCACATAGATGACAATTCATAGTGTAATATGTTAACAACAAAGGATTACATATTAGACTCCAGAGATTGAAGAAAGAGAATGGTTTAAAATATATACATTGGTTCACTTTTTACGAGTAGCGTATACATGTAGGCTCATGGAACATAAGGAGCATATACATATGAACACACTTTCACAGAAGGAAAAGCACGTATGTGATGGAAAATCAAGGTTTTGGTCCAAGGTATTGGTCTGTGTTTTTGGTCTGAGGTATTGACAAAGGATATAAGTATATAAGGAGGAGAAGATAAAAGGGCTAAGTATGCAAGTAATGAATATCTTATGAAGAGTTAGATCAAAAGAAAATATGAATGTTATGGGTTTCTAGTGCATTGCTTTATATAAACTAAGGATGCACCTAAGTGGTGATGATGGATGATATCTAATGATGGATCAGGATCAAGAGACCTGAAATGAGTTATCATTATGTGGTCTGATCATGGATAGGCCAGATCTAATTGCTTATGCATGTTTTATTCTATAAATGTTATGATATGAGTATGACTGAAGTCTAGAATAGTTGTGAAGTTTTAAGTTAGTATTTGTAGATCTATACGCTAGTTCGCCTTGGTAAAGGCACGTATACATGTCGGTTCAATTCTTCGAAGCAGCGTATACATTATGAGTTATGAGGTTTGAAGTTGCAGTTGGTTTTGGTTGCTGATGCAGATTTCACTCTGTGTTCTGGTGATAGTGTTTTGAATGTTAAGATTAATTGATTGTGATTTGCTTCAGTGTAGATGGGTTTCAGTGATTGGTTGTATTGTAGTGGTTATTGATTTTGATCTTCAATGTTGCTGATGGGTCCAGTATGAAAATTTGATGAAACGTGGCCTTTAGATTGTGTTGATGTGTACTAGGAGTATCCAGTCTGAAAATAAATGAAACATGGTCCCTAGAGGAAGAGAGAAGGTCATAGCCTTTTGTAGGCCGGCATCTATGTACTGGTAAACATATTGGCCAGTACCAGAGCCAAGGGGTTGGATCTCCCTTCTAGTAGAAGCTGGAAAATGAGTGAAGGATGAGCCTTTTGTAGGCCAGCTCCTACATACTAGTAAACGTATCGGCTAGTACAAGAGTTAGGGGGTTGTAGCTCCCTTACAGTAGAATCTGGAGAATGAGAGAAGGTTGTAGTCTTCTACAGGTGGGTTCCTATGTACTGGTATGAGTCTGCACCAGTACAATATTGTAACCATGTTTCTCTTATATTAAAATAAGACAGAGATGACAACAACAGGTGGTTTTTGTCTCGCATTAGGTATCCACCTTAAGTCTTGGTGTTCATGTGTGTTACTTATGTGTGATGGGTTATTCTATTATTACTGCACATGGTTATTGTCTAGAGATCAACATATGATGAATTAATTGAATCATAAGTTCACTGGATATACGTCGGTTTCCTTATAGACAGTTGCATGCACACACGAGTTCCCTTCATTGAAGTAGCAAATATAAATTTGAGTATGAAAAGAAAAGTTATTGATTTGATAAATAATGATTCACCATCCCCCTCTTAGTATTATTTCCAACACTAAGGCTATCCCGCCATAATATAGTGATTTCCCAGGGGTGGGATCCCCCTTGTACAACTTTAATTGACTGCCATTGACTTTGCCCGGAAATAATTCCCCATTCATCTTCATGAGCTAGACTATGTGCCCATCTATAATTTCCTTGACCAAATATGGTCCAAGCCAATGCATTTGAAACTTTCTCAAAAAATTTGTAAACATACTATCATATAGAAAGATCAAATCATTAACCTTGAAGGTGCAGTACATTATATGTCGATCGTGCCATGCCTTCTCGCACTCCTTTTGCACTTGTTGGTGAAATCCTGCTAAAAAACGATCCTCCTCCACTTCCATCAGTTGCTTGAGGCACTCCTCCAGAGTCTTGTGATTAGTCATATCAGTTAGCGCTCCAATCCTTAGACTCGACACAATATATTTTATTGGCATCACAACTTCCTATCCATAGAGAGACTTGAAAGGGGTTTAGCCTGTTAATTTTTTATAGGTAGTTCTATATGCCCATAGGACTACTGGTATGTGTGCATCCCAATTATTTTTATTCGCGTTGTAAAAATTCATTAGAGTGCTCTCCATAATTTTGTTGAAGGCTTCAACTGTACCATTAGATTAAGGATGAAAGGGTATACTTTTCTGATGATAGACCTGGAATTCTTCAAGCATTGTGAAAATCATTTCATTTAAGAAGTGTGTACCACTAGTGCTCATTAATATCTTAGGAAAACCAAATTTTGACAGGATATACTCAAAGATAAACTTCACAACGGTGGATATGCTATGTTAGGTTCCTATAACAATAAGAATCATAATTTAGAATTACTGAGATTAATCCTTGTAATATGTACATACCTTTGCTTTCTGCAAATGTTTTCCATATTGAAAAAATAAAAAATGTAAAGAGGGTATGTCCTAAAATAATAATCAAAGGAAAAAAATAATAAAAAGGTCAAAAAAGATGAAAAATATGAACCCCAAGAAAAGAAAAAAGACCATGAAAGCGAGAAAGCCAAAATGCCACTACTATTTACTTTTGTGCATAATAAATGATTGTGTGCAGTTTGTAATCCTTGCCACAATCCATGATACTGAAAATGTTTAAACTTGGCTATTTTATGTTTTCAATTTCATGTCTATAGATAGAGAATAAAAATCTAGCCAAACAATGTAACCTTGGCAGATAATTAGATAGGTAGAGTAAATAAAAGAAGATCAACTATTTAATCTGAGCCCTTGGATGTAATAAGGTCATATTTAGTTAGTTTACGATTGTAAAGAGAAAGAAAATTATTTGGTAAGGGTTTTCTAGCTCAAATGCACCCTAATAAAGAGAAGAAAAAATGGTAGTAAAAGTAGATGGGTAAGTAGGAGAAAGGTTGCAGAAGTATGATGATTGGGTAGACAAAGGCATATTTACAATTCTCATCATATTCCAGATATGAATGAACAATCAAGCATTCAAACGATTTAGAAATTCAATTAATCAACATCCCCCATTAATTTCACCTCTTTACCTTTCTAATTTCCCATAATAAAGTTCAAAGTCCTTAAAACCTTTAAGTCAAAGAAGCTCAGAACATTTCTCTGACTTTTGAAGGGACTGGACCCTCGGCTCAATGATCTATGGATATCAAGTACTAAATTCCCCTCATAAAAATTCATTCCCCCTCATTTCCCTAATAAAACCTATTTTCCTAAGGTTAAAACACTATTTTCCTAGGGAAAGTAATCAACCCCATGAAAAACCCCTTTTTCCCAAAAAGCCCACAAAAACACATTACCTTAAGCATTAATGTTAATATGTGAAAACATCAAATTCACAAAAAGAGCATTTACTTATTGATTTTTCCCTTTCCTCTCATCTTTTCATATTAATTACTAATTTTATTATATTAAATCCCGATGAAAAATCCATATCCCCATATATATATATAACTCCTACATATTAATTAACCCTACCCCTTAGTTTAAATATAAACTCTAGTATATAGTCACCCTGATTGAAAACCCACTAACTAATCGATCTGTGATTATGTTAGGTAAAGCACCAGTTAAACCCTTCATTAATCACCTTGATGGCCTAATCCCGCCTTAAGCCATCATTAAACCCCGATACGACTGCACTTAAGCACCCGCTGGGCCCTGCACTCCCTACCCAATCGCCATGCGATCGTCTCCCTTCACATTCGACGGACCTTATCCATATCGAGCCAACCCATCCGTTGATCGATACCTGCCGAATGAAGTGGTTTTTCCACTAGCCCCCGATGTTACGTGTTAGCCGATGAGTGTAATCAGGCGGCCCCTCTCAAAAACCACTCGATGCCCATAAGTGGTGCAATAAACCCTGTCAATTTCAAAACCAATTATTGAGTATTCTTAGTTAAGATAAAAATTAATTGAAGAAACTCAAAGAACTCAAGCCTACTCTATGGTGAACCACCATTTCCCTAAAAACACTATAAATCACCTCCCCCATACTCAAATCCACAAGAACTGAGAATGGCTACCCCAATTGCTATGGATGTAAGACCTGTCACCACTCCCCATCTAGACCTGGACTACCTCCCCTTAGTTGATAAATATCCTCAGGGAAAGGACACCTCTGTTCAAGAATCCTCGCTCAAAGTACACTATCGAAGTAGGGATAGATACTTGAACCATGCTGATGAAATTGGTCTTGGGGAGTCCAATTTTCCCAAGTACCAGTTCCTAGAACTCCACATTTTCCCAAAAATTGTTTACTACTGTCATGCCAACTATATTCCTAGTCAAAGAGCATTCATGTCCCCTAACTAGACTATACATTTCACCATCACTGCTAAGTCTATAAATGAAATGCTACAACTCCAACCAGGGCAAAACCTGACTCCTATTTCAATTAGAAGCTTATTAGACCAGTTCCCCAAGCTTACCACTACAAAATTGGTTGAGATGTTCCAAACCTTCATCAAAGAAGAAAGACATATCCCAAAGGATCCTCCATATGTAACTGTTATTGTTCCCTATTGGGTCAGGACATTGTAGCCATGATATCTAGTGGCCTAGGTTATACCACTAGTGAATATACTGTTGAAATTATCCTAGCTTTTATGTCCATCTACACACTAGGGTAGCCTCCTGCTGCTGTTGTCTATGACTATGCCCAGTTTATAGTGGATAGGATGAATGACCAGTTTCTTAGAATGAGAAATAAGAGAGTCTTCAAATTCTCCTCTGTTTTGTACCATCTTTTCCTATATTATCAGTTAGATAAGTTTCCATTCACCCTGCAGAAGCTTGACACAAAAGGTCAGCCCAAATAAATCATCTTCTGGACTCAATTAATCCATAAATATCACTCCCAATATTCATATGCTGACTTCATTGACCTATTTGTGGATCCAATTGTGACAATGCTAATAGGAAGCCCTCCTCCAAGAATTAGTTCAGACATAAAAAGGTTCTTGCAATTGTCAAAACAATGCAAGGTAGGTGATTGGTAGTTTTACCAAAACCATATAGAAATCAAAATTTATGGTTGCATGCTAGCACCATACAAGCTCCCAAAATACCTCCCAGTGAGTTTATTTGCTTTAGAGTACTACATGTAGATTATCAGTGTAGATGAAGTAAACTTTGTAAATGCTAAGAATAAGGCCAAATTCAAAATAAAATACCAACTAGTGCCTTCATATGCAACTCTAGGGAGGTAGGCCGCGAAGTAGATTTGATATTGCAGAGCATGAAATTCCAAAGAAATTTTGTTTGGAGAAATGACCCTTTGGAATTCATTACCAATAAGAGACAAAAGGTCAAACTAGGGCCTTTCATCCACCATCCCATACCTGAGATTGAAGCTTATGCCAACCAATCAGAATGGGTGGAAGGGACATTAGTTGATCTTGATAGCACGAGGGTAGATATAGAGAATGCACTCATTGAACTGGAAAAACAACTTGATGAGGGTTCTTTCCTATAGGTGCCCAAGGAATCAAAGGTGCCAGGTAAATCAAAGGTGCCAGACCAATCAGACATACTAGAGAAATCAAATAGACTAGAGACAACCATGAGCACCCCTCTAGTTGTACAGACTCCTCTAAATGAGGAGAAAAGCCTAAAGAGAAATAGGGAAGGGGCCACCACTTCAGCAAAAGAAACTTCACAAGCTTATGCAGAAACAAGCCAAACCAGAAGACAAAGAGTGAATCATGTCTCTGAACAAGAATACATAGAGGAGACAACAGAGGTCACTAATACAAAAGGAAATAGGAGCAGGCCTGCCACTCCATTTGGAGCCATACAAGATCCTTCCACATCACAAACTTAGATGTTGGAAAGGAAGCAAAGTGTTGAAGTATCTTCCTTCAGGATGCCTGCAGATAAAGATCAAGATATCAAAGAAATATATAAGGAGATCAAAGCCAAAAATGAGAGGTTTAAGGCCCAAACATATGAACAATATCTAAATATGACCCCCACTAATAAAACAATGCTAAATCTAACATTTGATATGAAAGAGGGGAAAATGTAGATGACATTCATCAAGCCAACCACTCAACAACCAAGAACAACATCAGATTTCAAAAAGGTATATTTTGAAGTACTGGCAAGGGATATTCATCCCATTGATTAGATTGAACTATAGAAGCAAACATGAGAGATGATATACTCCACATTAATAGGGCCATTTCTACCCACCAATTACAAAACTCCCTAAGCAATATATCAGCACAATTTCAGTTGGAGAAGGACTCCTCACAGGCCAAGGGTACAAGGATCAAATCCTTAGACGACTTAGTGATTGAATTGGGACACAATCCCAAGGATATAAAAGCTAAAAAACAACTGATAAAGAAGAAAAATCATGATATTGATACACTTAAGAGGCAATTGAAAATACTCCAGTTGCATCATCCTCAAACTCTAGAAGTCTTAGAGAATCAAACCAGACATGATGAATTGATGGAACTGGTCCTGAAGCTAAATAATCAACCTAAGGAGACAAAGAAGGAGTTGGACACTTTAATTCAGTTGAAGCAAAGTGACCTGGCCACAACTTCTAGAATTGTCATCCCCACAATATCTACAACAGTTCCTTCCACACTAGAAACATTATTGGCACCCATAGCTCCACCCGCCACAGCATTACCAGTAACAACTAAGCCTAGTACAGCAACAGGTACACCAAAAGATAAAGTAGTACAACTTGTGAAATCCATGGAATAAATATCTATCCAGGCTACAGAGCTGAAAAAACTAAAGGAAAAGGTGGCAAGTTTGGAAACTGATTGCAAACTTGCCCAACTCCAGCGAAAAGAAGAAACACAGAAGGCCCAAAGAATGGGTGAGAGAATCAAAATCTTGGAGAAGGATTTAACACTACAAGAACCACTAGGAAAAACTGAAGAAATGCTCTGGGCCAATATCATTGACTCCATCAATGATATTTAGCCATCAATTCAAGTTATATTTGAGTAGACAAAAATAGTGAAGATAGCCACTGAAGCTATCCAGAAAGTGAAGGAAGAATTGGGAGATAAACCAAAGGATGCAAATTGACTCATCCACTTCCTAAACAGCAAGAACAGATATATGCTCCATGATATTAACATAGAAGATATGGCTGAATCCATTCTAGAGATTAGGAAGGTTCTTTCCAAAAGAAACCTTTTATCAACTTAGAAGAAAAGTGCCATAACATACAGGTAGCCATTGATGGGTTCATGGCTAAGTTTCAGTTTTTAAGGGGGAAGGGTCTTCCCAGTCCTATGGTCATCAATGAAAAAATCATGACCCAACTAGACTATGTAGATAGACTAAGAAGATTGGATAAGGAACAAGCAGGTTCTTTAGCCATTAAAGCCCTGCCAACGGGCAAAGTGTTATATGACACATTGGAGAAATTACTTTTCCTAGAGCATGAGGTGAAACATTTGTTCCTTGCCAAGAAAAATTTTGAAAAATACACAGAGGTAGATGAAATATATAGAAGGATGGTGAATGTAAAATTACCTGATGCAGAATGGTGGGAAAAAATGACAGATTTACTATGATAAATTTATATCATAAATGTTACTTCACAGTAAATGAATGAATTTAGTTAAAACAAGTAAAAGCAGAGCAATAGGGTCAAAGAGTAGCAAGGTCAAAGAGTATCAGCTGAAAGATAAAAGTAAAGAAGATTCTAGCATAGAAATGCTACAAATATCAGCCAGCTTAAAGGGCTCCAAACTCAACCGAAACAACCAACAACACCACAATAAAATGGACAACATGAAGCAGTTCAACATCTGTCCCTATCTTCATGGAAGAAGATATTTTTATTCCCTAGATTAAGTCTCAAGTTGTTTTGAGATATTTTGTAAATATTTTTGTATAAATACTTCACATTTCTCAGTATGTAGGGTGGATTCCAAGACATTTCTATAGAATTTTCTCTCAAATCAAAGTTCTATTGTATCAACAACTAGATTGGCTTGCTAGATCAAGGAATAAAGATCAGATATTTTACAGGATTCTTGTGTAAAGCGAAATACAAATAAGTATTCTCCCATGTTAAATTTTGTTTTTCCTTATGTTTTTTCCATAATCTATTGTGTAAATTTCTACAATATAAATGTATAACAAGGAATGAAATTACAAAAATTGCTTAAATGCACTCTGTCTTGACTGTTTTGCATTCTGAATGTTTTCTCCTAAACTATCCTAGCTAGGGAATTCTTAACTGCTTCTTCACTTTCGTAGTTTCTCCTCTGATCTATAGCAAAGGATTCTTAATTTCCCTTTGTTCATGATCATCCTCTATTCCTCATTCAATCCCAGTCCAAGGATTCTTAAGCGCCCTTTCACCCTCGTTAGAATTGCTTCACCCATTAGGCCTAAAGATTTGCATTTTCCTTTGCTAGCCTACCCTGTGAACATTCCCTTTAATGATTTGGTCTAGTTATGCTATCCATTTGTTGACTCCATAGCCTAATGGCTTGAAGACCGAGCTCTATCCATATGCTCCAAGAATTCCACCACCCAACCTTAAATTCAAAACAAAAGCCCCAATGAACTTTAAGAACTAGCCTAAAATCCCATAAAAACAAAGCTAAATTATATAAAGAGAGCCCTCTCTAGACTTAGGTTGGCTAGAGTCTAACCCTAAAAGATTGGTTTGTGGTTATCTCAATTGCTTCCTTCCTCTGATAACTTCTAAGGAAAATACTGAGGGATAACACAGTGGCAACCATACAGGGGAACTCAAATCCTCAGTGTTAATAAACCTTTGAGAAAATTTCAAATCTTTGTTTCAAGCCTCTTGAAGGGTTTATTAGAAGTTATTTACAAAATTTCACGAAAATAAAGTAATTAGAAAAGCTTGTAATTCTAGCTTCAAGGGGAACTCACTATACTAGGGCCAATACAAATCCAAATCCTACCCTAGTAGTGGATAATCCCAACCTAATTTTGAGAAGATCCAAAACACAAGAAAGTTCAGTCAGTCCAACACCTTCAATCAAAGCAGATTCATGCCCTGATGAGTGGTTGTTTTTAGAAGACCTTCCCTTTGATGTATCATTTGACCTTTCCCTATTTACAACCAGGTCTGAAAGTGCACTTGATGACATAGTTCTAGATCTAGAGTTTATTGCAGACTTTGAAGTCCAAAGGGAAAACCAATCAATTGATGAGTATATTCTAAATTCCCCTCAATCATCCCTTACTAGTGCTAAGATCCCTGAGCTTTCTAAACCAATGTCCATTACTCTTAGTTCACCATTATTCCCTTCAACCTCTAAAGTTCATTCCCCACCTCCATTTATACCTTCACTTCCCTACCAACCTACCATTACCCATTAATCACCTAGTACTCCTAGTTCTCCATCAACCACTGTATCATCTCCTAGTACCTCAACCCCATGTCTTAGCCCTGCCCAACTTAGAGCCATGGCAAATAGATATGTTCCTCTTGTGTTACTTGCTCCACTTGGAGCCATGCCACAAGACTACCAAAACAAAATTGTCCAATTCGATGGCATAGGACCTTATACAACACAACATCATGTAAACAAAATGACTGATTACTTTGAACTACATGAAATTGATATTGGAGATGTTCAAATGAGGCTTTTTGCTCAAACTCTAGTTGGTGATGTTAGGAAATGGTTTAGAGCATTACTTGTTAATAACATAGATAGTCTAGATATATTTTATCAATAATTTTTAAATATATGGGAAACGAAAAAGTACCCTTTGCAGATCCTTTGAGAGTACGAAAATATTAAAAGAGGACCAAATGAAACAGTCCAGGATTATTGCACTAGGTTTAACAATATATACAATGCAATACCAGTTAATCTTAGACCCCCACTTGACTTAGCATTAATACAATTTCTTGATGGGTTTGATACTAATATGGCATTCCAACTTAGAGAGAGAAATCCCCCAACTTTAGAAGACATTCAGAGTGTAGTTGTTAGTGTAGAAGCCAATTTGTTAGCAAAAAGACCTAGAGTTAGGAACGAAAGGAGAGGATCTATGAAAGATGAAGCCTCACCCTCTGACCTTAAAAAAGATGTTCTGGCCAAGAGTATGGAAAATATTATGGATAGGATAGAAAATATGGAGAGGAAGCCTCAATGGGATAATCAATAGGCACCTCCAGTTAGAAACCCAAACTTTAGAAAGAACCAGAATCAGAATACTGGAAAGAATGGGTCTGATCAGAATATTACGCCTCCTTTTCAAGAAAACTATGCTGAAACATCTCATTCAGATGACCCTGAACAATACACATAGATTAACTTGATGGGATTGGATGATAAGGATGCTATCTTCTTGACCCAAGATGATCAGGAACTGCATATGCTACAACATTTGCAAACCCAATCCGGAGAATCATTCAATTATAAACAAGGATATGATTCTGCCATCTTTGAAGTACACAAACAATATAACTTGAGGAGTAAAAATAATATTGATACTCCTGACCAAACCAAGAAAACAATGCCAAATCAACCCAGGAAAATCAAAGCAACTCCAGTTGCTAAAACTCTCCAAATCCTCCCTAGACCAAACCAGAACCCTCCTAGTCCCACCATTGTATATATAACCCCTAATCAACCCCCTAATGATCAACCATCCACTTCATTCCCCTTCAAGGAAACAATGGAAAAATATCCAAACACCATATTAGAAAATCCACATAAAAAGACCCCAAATACAGAAAAAGAAGAGAAACCTACTCCAATTCCTATTATGAAAATTCCAAGCCATCAATTAGAAAAAGCCCCTTTTCCTTTCAATTTGGGAGCAGAGGTAGCTTAACTAAAACTTTCAGTTCCCTTAACAGAGCTGATTAAAAGTGAAACCTATGAGTCTCAAATAAACCAAACCTTAAACATCGTTGGGAATGAGATTCTGTCAACTTGTTCGATGATCAACCAAAGCTTATATTTGGTCCTGATGTTAATATAAAACCACTATAAGGAGGGATACCACCCTTTTATATTAGCCTTATCATTCATGATAAAATATTACACAACACAATGCTAAATTCTGGGGCCTCGCATAGTTTAAAGCCCAAATCAGTTATGGAAAAATTAAGCTTAGACATTACTAGACCTTAAAAGGACTTATTTTCATTTGACCCAAGTCAAGTAAAGTGTCTAGAGTTAATCAAAGAGTTGTGTGTTTCCTTAGTAAAATATCCTACCAAAAGCATTCTCATGGATATAGTAGTCACTGACATCCAACCTAAATATGGCATGCTATTGTCTAGATCATGGGGGTCTAAACTCCAAGGATGTTTACAACTTGACATGTCATATGCCACAATCTCTATTTTTGGACAACCTAAAAAGTTGTATAGAGAGACCCCAATGAAATATGTGCTGAGTAGTTAGGATAGGCCTCAAAACTTTCCTATCTATTCCATGCATTCAAACATTGATTCTTTTATTTTGTATAATATTGAACAAACACAACAAACTACTTCAAACAGTATTGTTCCAGAACCAAAAGAAATTGCAGTTACAGCTAAAAAACAGTCCAAACTCAAGAGCTTTCCAATAAACAAGATAATCAAAATACCTCAAACAATGAAAATTTTGTTCCCCCAAATAGTCAAAATTATGAACATGAGATATTATGGCACCTTGAATTTGATGGATCAGTGAATAAGTTAGGAGTAGAAGTAGGGGTGTGGATATACAATCTAGAGAATGATCACTCAGAGGGCCATGCTTACAGACTAAATTTTAAATGCACTAACAACATGGCTGAGTATGAAGCCCTACTTTTAGGTCTCAAACTAGCTAGGAATCTAGGAGCCAAAAGAGTTTCTGTCATGGGAGACTTTGAGTTAGTTATAAAACAAATTAATGTTGTGTATATGTCCAAAGATCCTAGATTAAGTTTTTATAGAGGGACAATTGTAGAAATAATGAATAATTTCTTAGAAACTAAGCTTGCAGTCATCCCAAGGAAGCATAATATGCAGGCTTATAGTTTATCAATGTTTGCCAACACTTGCAAGTTACCATTTCAACCTAACCATCAGTATACTGCTAAGGTCAGGCACAAAACTGCTATCCCAGATAACTTGAAAAACTGGCAAGTATTTGCTAACGACCAACAAATAAACAATTTTTTAACCTTAGAAGAAGAATTTGTAAATAGCAATATAGATAGTGACATAACATTAGATCCTAATTTTAAAGATGAATTATAAATTAATGAAATAGAAGATGAAAAGATAGATATATTTCATCCCACTAAATTTGAAAGATCAGATGTAGAAAACCTGAAGAAAGTTGAGATTGATGAGATAATTAACGAGGACTCTGAAATCATTAATATCAAAAACAACTTTTTGCCCAAAGGATTAACCCCTTTGGAAGATTTGTTTGATTCAAATGATGTCCCTAGAAAACCAAAAATGGAACTCTTAAAATCTAATATAGAGGAGTGTAATATAGGCACTAAGGAAAATCCAAAATTAATCAAACTTTCAAAGTCATTACCTCCTACCGAAAAAGTGAAATACCTTGAATTATTAAAAGAATTCCAAGATGTCTTTGCTTGGAGTTATGAGGACCTCAAGTCCTATGACACTATAATCATACAACATACCATCCCCATAAAAGAAAACTAGAAACCTTTCAGGCAAAATCTTAGGGGGATTAATCCCATCTTATTGCCTTCAATTGAAAAGGAAATCTAAAGGATGTATGAGGCCAAGATAATAGCACCAATCGGTTTCTCTGATTGGGTTTCAAATTTGGTGCCAACAAGGAAGAAAACTGGTGAGATGAGACTTTGTGTTGATCTCAGAAATATTAATAAATTTTCACTCAAAGACAATTACCCTCTCCCTAAAATGGATCATATCTTAAAAAGGGTGGTTGGGTCAACCAGAATCTCATTATTGGATGGGTTTTCTGGTTACTATCAAATTTTAGTTCACACAAATGACCAAGCCAAAACTGCATTTACTACTCCTTGGGGCATATTCATGTATGTGAAGATGCCTTTTGGATTAATGAATGTAGGGGCCACTTTCCAAAGAGCCATGGACATAGATTTTGCTAAGGAAATTCATGACTTCCTAGTAATATATTTAGTGGACATCACTGTATTCTCAAAATATGATAATCAACACTTAGATCATCTAAGGAAGGTTTTCATCAAATGCTAGAAGTATGGAATTTCTTTAAATGCCAAGAAATATTTATTTGGGTTAGAAGAGGGAAAATTATTAGGGAATATAATCTCAAAATATGGTATCAGAATAGATCTTGTAAGAATAGAAGCCATCTTACAGATACAACATCCTAGGAGCATTAGGGAATTACAAGCCTTTTTAGGGAAAATTAACTTTATTAGGAGATTTATTTCTAACTTAGCAGAATTAATTAGATCATTGAACAATATGTTGAAAAAAGATTCGACCATAAAATGGACCATTGAGGCTAACAAATCCTTTGAAGACATTAAGCTAGCCTTAACTAAAACATTAGTTTTGATCAGTCCAAAATTTGATAGAGATTTCATTGTATTTTCCTTTGCTTTAGAACATACAATGCTGCAATTCTACTGTAGAAAAATGATCAGGGTTATGCACAACCTATTTCCTATTTTAGCAAAGCCCTGAGGGATGCCCCCTTAAAATACAACATAATGGAAAACAAATCCTTTGCTTTGGTCAAATCTATCAAAGATTTCAGAGTTTACATTTTATATTCTCATATAGTAGCATATGTCCCTAATTTAGCAGTCAAGAAGGACATCCTAACTCAGGAAGGTCCAGATGGAAAGAGAGGGAAATGGATTGCTACTATATTAGAATATGACCTAGAAATCAAACCAAAAAAAGTAAATCGAAGGGCAAGGTTTAGCCGAGCTCATAGCTAAATCAAACTGTTAGGCCTTAGATATAAATTTTATTGCAAAAATGGATAATGGAGAGGAGATGGCAACTCCACCAATCAGCCAGGCCTTTATTGAATCACCATGGTATGCTGACATCATATATTTTTTACTAAATCTACAAGCTCCTCCTAAATTATCTAGGACCAAAAGCAGGTTTTTAAAAATGAAATGCTTAAAATTTTTTATAGTAGATAATGTTTTGTTTTGGAGGAATCATGAGGGTATTATTCTCAACTATTTATTAAAAGAAGAATCTAACAAAGTGTTACAAGAGTTTCATGCAGGTGACTGTGGAAGATAGCTTTACTCGAAAACCACTGTTGACAAAATTCTTAGAGTCTGTTTCTGTTGGCCTACTTTGTTTTCTGATGTAAAGAAATATGTAACCTCTTGTCATAAGTGTCAAATTTTTGAAGGAAAGAAAAAACTTCTACCCTTTACCCTAAAACCAATCTCTGCTGAAGCACCTTTTCAACAATGGGGTCTAGACTTCATTGGTGAAATCCACCCACCTTCCTCTACCCAACACAAATGGGTCCTAACTACTACAGACTATTTCACGAAATGTATAGAAGCCATACCATCAAGGCAAGCCAACTAACACTATTATAATAACCTTCCTTGGGGCCAATATCCTATCTAGATTTTGATGCCCAACCAAGATCATCACTGATAATGCAACAGATTTCAAATCTAGAAAAATGATAGATTTCTATAGTAAGTCTCATATAATCCTGGGCCGTTCCACAACTTATTACCCTCAAGGAAATGGACTAGCAGAATCATCAAACAAAAGTCTGGTAAATACCATAAAAAAATTGTTAGAGGATAACAAGAAAACATGGAACAAAAAGCTAGTAAATTCCTTGTGGGCAGACAAGCTAACCACAAAGAAATCAATTGGTACTTCTCCCTATCAATCAGTTTATGGAATGGAAGTTGTTTTCCCATCTTCCATGGGAAAACTAGTGATGAAGCTGGTCCAATAATTGTAGGTTGAACCAAATGACATCCAAAGAAGAATCAACCAAACAATTCATTTGCAACAAACTAGGGAATAAGTGTACATCAAATCTCAGGTTGTGCAGGAAAGGATCAAGAAGACTTTTGATAAAAGGACTAAGAATGAAGATTTTTACCTAGTGGAAAAAGTCCTAAAATGGGATTCAAGGAGAGAAGATAAAGGTAAACATGGGAAATTTGATTTCCTGTGGAAAGGCCCATATATCATTTATGCTTTCAGATGTAATAATGATTTCTTCCTCAGAGAAATGGATGGAATAGAAGTAGAAGGAGAACCAATGAATGGTCGAATGCTCAAACACTATATTGAACCTAGTTACTGATTTCATTGATCATTTGTACATACTTTACTTTTAAAAGTCTAGAGTTGATTGGATGGTGATTTTTGAAGTTGAAGCCCAGAGAGAAGGCCCTAAGCTTTAAAAGTTTTACAGTCATAAATAGTAATAATGCAGAAGCATAAAAGGGAAATGTTGCAAGGTAATATCATAGCAATTTAGAAGGCCATTCATCTACAAAGTTCTTAACATTTCACTAGGAAATGCCATCCCCAAGTGGAGCCACTGTTAGGTTCCTATACCAATAGGAGTCATAATTTAGAATGACTGAGATTAAACCTTGTAATATGTACATACCTTTGCTTTCTGCAAATGTTTTCCATATTGAAAAGTTTAAAAATGTAAAGAGGGTATGTCCTAAAAGAATAATCAAAGGACAAAAAGAATAAAAAGGTCAAAAAAGATGAAAAATATGAACCCCAAGAAAAGAAAAAAGGCCATGAAAGTGAGCAAGCCAAAATGCCACTACTATTTACTTTGGTGCATAATAAATGATTGTGTGTAGTTTGTAATCCTTGCCACAATCCATGACAGTCAAAATGTTTAAACTTGGAAATTTCATGTTTTCAATTTCATGTCTATAGATAAATAATAAAAATCTGGCCAAGCTATTTAGCCTTGGCAGATAATTAGATAGGTAGAGTAAATAAAAGAAGCTCAACTATTTAATCTGAGCCCTTGGATGTAATAAGGTTGGATTTAGTTAGTTTATTATTGTAAAGAGAAAGCAAAATATTTGATAAGGCTTTGATAGCTCAAATGCACCCTAATAAAGAGAAGAAAAAATGGTAGGAAAAGTAGATGGCTAAGTAGGAGAAAGGTTGCAAAAGTATGATGATTGGTTAGACAAAAGCATATTTATCATTCTCATCATAAAAGCTCCAGATATGAATGAACAATCAAGCATAAAAATGATTTACAAAGCCAATTAATTAACTTCCCCCATTCATTTCACCCCTTTGCTAATTTCCCATAATAAAGTTCAAAGTACTTAAAACCTTTAAGTCAAAGAGGCTCAGAGCATTTCTTTGACTTTTGGAGGGACTGTACCCTTGGCTCAATGATTTATGGATATCAAGTACTAAATTTCCCTCATAAAAATTCATTCCCCCTCATTTCCCTAATAAAACCCCTTTTCCTAATGTTAAAACACTATTTTCCTAGGGAACGTAATCACCCCCATGAAAAACCCCTTTTTCCCAAAAAACCGACAAAAACACATTACCTTAACTATTAATGTTAATATGTGAAAACATTAAATTCACAAAAAGAGCATTTACTTATTGATTTTTCCATTTCCTCTCATATTTTCATACTAATTACTAATTTTATTATATTAAATCTCGATGAAAAACCCATTTCCCTGTATATATATAACTCCTACATATTAATTAACCCTATGCCTTAGTTTAAATATAAACTATACTATATAGTCACCATGATCAAAAACCCACTAACTAATCGATCTATGATTATGTTAAGTAAAGCACCATTTAAACCCTTCGTTAATCACCTGGATTGCCTAATCCCACCTTAAGCCATCATTAAACCCCGATACTGCCGCACTTAAGCACTTGCCAAGTCCCCACTACCCTTCGTGCATCTTGCTCGCTTGATCGTCGTGCAATCGTCTCCCTTCACATCCGATGGCCCTTATCCATATCAAGCCAACCCATCCAATGAACAATGCCTATTTGATAAGGTGGTTTGTCCACTAGCCCCTGATGCTACGTGTCAGACGATGAGTGGAATCGGGTGACCCCTCCCTAAAACCCACCCAACGCCCATAAGCGATGCGATAGAAACTGTTAACCGCCTATCTGCTACATGAAAAAATGGCCACTGTTCATCTCGTGCCTACCAAAACTGATTTTTTGCGCATAAAAGCCAAAAAGTGCCAAATAATTTGTTTTTTTTTTGAAATTTCAATGGTAAACCTCTACATGCATGCACATCGTCTGCAAACATTTGAAGTTGTCAACTCACTTCCAATGGCACTCCAAAGACACTGCAGACCACCCAGACAACCTTGCAGCCTACACAGATCCCTTTTCGACCGTTTGTAGTCACCAACCACCTTGTTCTGAGCCATTTTACCTCAATTCCAGGTATTTAAGCCACAATTCACCGAAAAAGCCTATCAATTTCAAAACTAGTTACTGAGTATTCTTAGTTAAGATAAAAATTAATTGAAGAAACTCAAAGAACTCAAGCCTACTCTTTGTTGAACCACCATTTCCCTAAAAACATTGTAAATCACCTCCCCCATATTCAAATCCACAAGAACTGAGAATGGCTACCCCAAGACCTGTCCCCACTCCCATCTAGACCTAGACCACTTCCCCTTGGCTAATAAAGATTTTCAGATAAGGGACACCTCTATCCAAGAATCCCCACTCAAAGTACATTGTCGAAGTAGTGATAGATACTTGAACCATGCTGACGAAATTGGTCCTTGGGAGTCCAATTTGTCCAAGTACCAGTTCCCAGAACTCCACATTTTCCCAGAAATTGTCCACTACTGTCATGCCAACTATATTCCTAGTCAAAGAGCAGTCATGTCCCCTAACCAGACTATAATTTTCACCATCATTGCTGAGTCTATAAATGAAATTTTACAACTCCAACCAGGGAAAAACCTAACTCCTATTTCAATTTGAAGCTTATTAGACCAGTTCCCCAAGCTTACCATTGCAAAATTTTCTGAGATGTTCCAAACCTTCATTAGAGAAGAAAGACATATCCCAAAGGATCCTCCCCCATATGTAACTACTATTTTTTCCCCATTGACTCATGACATTGTAGCCATGATATCTAGTGTCCTAGGTTATACCACCAGTTAATATATTGATGAAATTATCCTAGCTTTCATGTCCGTCTACACTCCATGGCAACCTCCTACTCTTATATATGACTATGCCCACTTTATAGCTGATAGGATGCATGACTAGTTTCTTATAATGAGAAATGAGAGAGTCTTCAAATACTCCTCTGTTTTGTACCATCTTTTTCTATATTATTAGTCAGATAAGTTTCCATTCACCCTGCAGAAGCTTGACACAAAAGGTCAGTGCAAATTAGTCATCTTCTGGACTCCATTAATCCATAAATATCACTCCCCATATTCATATGCTAACTTCATTGACTATTTGTGCATCCAATTGTGACAATGTTGATAGGAAGCCCTCCTCTAAGAATAAGTTCAGACATAAAAAGGGTCCTGCAATTGTCAAAATAGTCCAAGGTAGGTGATTGGTACTTGTACCAAAACCATACTGAAATTAGAATTTATGGTTGCCTGCTGGCGCCATACAAGCTCCCAAAATACCTCCCAATGAGGTTATTTTCTTTAGAGTACTACAGGCAGATTATCAATGCAGATGAAACAAACTTTGTAAATGCCAAGAAGAAGGCCACTTCAAAATAAAATACCAACTAGCCCCCTTCATATGCAACTCTAGGGAGGTAGGCCGTGAAGCAGATTTGATATTGCAGAGCATGAAATTCCAAAGAATATTTTTTGAAGATATGACCCTTTGGAATTCATTACCAAGAAGAGACAAAAGGTCAAACTAGGGCCTTTCATCCACCATCCCATACCTAAGATTGAAGCTTATGCCAACCAATCAGAATGGGTGGAAGGGACATTAGTTGATCAGGACAGCACCAGGGTAGATAAAGATAATGCACTCATTGATATGGAAAAAAAACTTGATAAGGGTTCTTTCCTATAGGTGCTTGAGGAATCAAAGGTGCCAAACCAGTTAGACATACCAGAGAAATCAAATAGACCAAAGACAACCATGAGCACCCCTCTAGTTGTATAGACTCCTCTAAATGAGGAGAAAAGCCTAAAGAGAAATAGGGAAGGGGCCACCACTTCATCAAGAGCAATTTCAAAAGATTATGTAGAAAAACGCCAAGCCAAAAGACAAAGAGTGAATCTTGTCTCTGAATAGGAATACACAGAGGACACAACAAAGGTCACTAGTACAGAAGGAAATAGGAGCAAGCCTACCACTCCATCTGGAGGCATACAAGAGCCTTCCACATCACAAACTTAGATGTTGGAAAGGCAGAAAAGTGTTGAAGTATCTTCCTTCAGGATGCCTACAGATAAAGACCAAGATATTAAAGAAAGATATAAGGAGATCAAAGCCAAAAATGAGAGGCTTAAGGCCCAAACATATGCACGGTATCTAAATATGACCCCCACTAATCAAACAAGGCTAATGTTAGCCTTTGATATCAAAGAGGGCAAAATTCAGATGACTTTCATCATGCCAACCACTCCGCAGCCAAGAATAGCATTAGATTTCAGAAAGGTAGATTTTGAAGTACTTGCAAGGCATATTCATCCCATTGACCAGATTAAACTACACAAGCAAACATGAGAGATGATATACTCCACATTAATAGGGAAGGCCATTGCTGGCCACCAATTATAGAACTCCCTAAACAATATATCAACACAATTTCAGTTTGAGAAGGCCTCCTCACAGGCCAAGGATACAAGGATAAAGTCCTTAGAGGACTTAGTTGAATTGGGACACGATCCCAAGGATAAAAAAGCTACAAAACAACTGATTAAGAAGAAAAATGATGATATTGTTGCACTTAAGAGGCAATTGAAAATACCCCAGTTGCATCATCCTCAAACTTTAGAAGTCTTAGAGAATCAAACTAGACATGAGGAATTGATGGACTTGGTCTTGAATTTAAATGATCAACTTAAGGAGATAGAGAAGGAGTTGACCACTTTAATTCAGCCGAACCAAAGTGACCTGGTCACAACTTCTAGAATTGTCATCCCCACAGTATCTACAGTAATTCCTTCCACACTAGTAGCATCATTGGCACCCACAGCTCCACCTGCCATAGCATTGCCAGTAACAACTAAGCCTACTACAACAACAGGCACACCAACAGATAAAGAAGTAGAAGTTGTGAAAGCCATGGAAGAAATGTCTATCCAGGCTATAGAGCTGAAAAAACTAAAGGAAAAGGTGGAAAGTTTGGAAACTGATTGCAAACTTGCCCAAATCCAACGGAAAAAAGAAACACAGAAGGCCCAGAGAATGGGTGAGAGAATCAAAATCCTAGAGAAGGATTTAACACTACAAGAACCACTCAAACAAACTAAAGAAATGCTCTAGGCCAATATCATTAACTCTATCAATGATATTTGGCCATCAATTCAAGTTATATTTGAGCATACAAAATTAGTGAAGATAGCCACTGAAGCTATCCAGAAAGTCTAGAATAATTGGGAGATAAACCAAAGGATGCAAATCGACTCATCCACTTCCTAAAAAAAAAGAACAAATATGAGCTCCATGATATTAACATAGAAGATAGGACTGAAGCCATTCTAAAGATTAGGAAGGTTCTTTCCAAAAGAAAGCTTATGCTCAACTTAGAAGAAAAGCGGCATAACATACAGGTAGCCATTGATAGGTTCATGGCTAAGTTTCAAATTTTAAGGGAGAAGGATCTTCCCATTCCTATGGTCATCAATGAAAAACTCATGACCCAACTGGACTACGTAGATATACTAACAAGATTGGCTAAGGAACAAGTAGGTTCTTCAGCCATTAAAACCCTGCCAATAGGAAAAGTGTTATATGACACATTGGAGAACTTGTTTTTCCTAGAGAATGAGGTGAAACACTTGTTCCAAATTTTGCAAAATACACAGAGGCAGATGGAATCTACAGAAGGATGGTGAATGTAAAATTACTTGATGCAGAATGGTGGGAAAAAATGACAGATTTATTACGATAAATTTACATCGAAAATGTTACTGCACATTAAATGAAGGAAATCAGTTAAAACAGGTAAAAGCAGAGCAATAGGGTCAAAGAGTATCAGTTGAAAGATAAAAGTAAAGAATATTCCTGCATAGAAATGCTACAAATATCAGCCAACTTAAAGGGCTCCAAACTCAACTGAAATAGCCAACAACACCACAATAAAAGGGATAGCATGAAGCAATGCAACATCTATCTCTATCTTCATGGAAGAAGATATTTTTATTTCCTAAATTAAGTTTCAAGTTTTTTTGAGGTATTTTGTAAATATTTTTGTATAAATACTTCACATTGTGAAGTATGTAGGGTGGATTCCAAGACATTTCTATAGACTTTTTCTCTCAAATCAAAGTTCTTTTGTATCAACGACTAGATTGGATTATTGGATCAAGGAATAAAGATCAGATATTTTACAGGATTCTTGTGTAAAAATAAATACAAATAAGTATTCCCATGTTCAATGTTGTTTTTCCTTATGTTTTTTTCCATAATCTATTGTGTAAATTTCTACAATATAAATGTTTAACAAGGAATGATATTTCAGAAATGCACTCTATCTTGATTGTTTTACATTCTTAATGTTTTCCCCTAAACTATCTTAGCTAAGTAATTCTTAACTTCACCTTAGCTTCCATAGTTTCTCCTCTGATCTATAGCAAAGGATTCTTAATTTCCCTTTGTTCATGTCATCCTCTATTCCTCATTCTGATCCTAATCCAAGGATTCTTAAGTGCACTTTCACCCTGTTTAGAATTGCTTCACCCATTAGGACTAAAGATTTGCATTTTTATTTGTTAGCCTACCCTGTGAACATTCCCTTTAATGATCTGGTCTAGTTATGGTATCCATTTGTTGAATCCATAGCCCAATGGCTTGAAGACCTAGCTCTATCCATCTACTCCAAGAATTCCACAACCCAACCTTAAATTCAAAACCAAAACCCCAACAAACATTAAGAACTAGAGTAAAATCCCATAAAAACAAAGCTAAATTATATAGAGAGAGCCCTATTTGGATTTAGGTTGGATAAAGCCTAAGCCTAAAATATTGGTTTGTGGTTACCTCGATTACTTCCTTATTTTGATAACTTCTAAGGAAAATACTGAGTTTTAACATGCTACAATTCTTTAATGGCTGTGCTTCTGCCCATTGCATCAAGTATTCAGTTGCTGTAATAATATATCACGTTCTAGTATTCTTCCCTGGTGGCTAGATCAGACCCACAAAATAAATTGCCCATTTATCAAATGCCTACAAAGTTATCTACGAATTCAAGGAAAATTCATCCCTTTGCGATGGTCTCCTCATCCTTTGGAAAGCATTACATGCCCTACAATATGAATTTGCATCCTTATGCACCATTGGCCACCAAATTCCTGTGTGCAAGATCCTCTACACTATCGATCTTCCTGCGTAGTGGCCTCCTACCACTCCCCTATGTGCTTCTGTGAGGATGCTCGGTCATTCAAACTCTAGGACATATCAATGCAGTATCTCATCACAACCCATTCTATATAGGTTCCCAACGATCACAAAAAAGTTAGCCATGCAAACCATGAATTTTGCTGCGTAGAATATACTTCTGAGGTTGTGCCAGTTGTTAAAAATTGGATAATGTCAGCAAAGTGATCATCTGCGACATGAATAGAAAATCACTATGCATCAGGAAGCCCTTCTTCCAAACTAGTAGGATCTTCTCTAGACTCAATTTGGGAGAGGTGATTAGGACCCGCATTCAATTGTCCAGGTTTCATAATTACCTCAAAGTCATATTCTTGAAAGAGAAATAGCAATTTGCAGCTCCCCCTCCCCCCCAAAAAAAGGCTTATTGACCAGGTATTTAAGAGTAGAATGGTTTGTATACATCTTGAAGTGCACACCTAACAAATAATGTTAGAATCTTTGTAGCACGTAAACCATAGCCAGTCCCTCACGCTCTATAGTTGAGTAGGTATTCTCTACTTTAGACAACTTCCTACTTGCAAACTCTCTAGGATGATCAATATTTCCTTTCTATGCTTGGGTTAGCATCACACCAAGCACTATACAAGAAGCATCCATGTGCACATGAAACTCCTTTTTCTAATTTAGGAATACTAGAATGGGCACGGTGATCATTTTGTTCTTCAAAATATCCAAACTATTATGACACTCTTCATCCTAGCAAAATGTCACGTCTTTCTTCAACAATTTATCCATTGGCATAGTGATTTGCACATATGCATTAATAAACTTTCTATAATACCTCGTAGGGCCCACTATCATGCACAACTATTTTACATTCTTTGGGTCCTCCAAATTGACAATAAAAACTATCTTGGCAGGGTCTACCATCAATCCTTGTTTGCAAACCACATGACCTAGAAATATGCCATAAGGAACACAAAACATGTGTTTATTTAAATTCAGGGCTATCAGATGTCTATGACATGTATCCAACATAAGGTGGATAATTGTACCATGGTGCTTTACCAACCCAAATATAGTCCAATCATCAAAGTATACTTCTAAGAACTTATGGATGAATTCCTTAAAAGCTGCTATTACTCCCATGAGAAGATCGCAAGAGAATTCTTTAGTCCAAATGGCATTACCGTATATTGAAAACATCCCAACTTCATTGCAAAGGTGGTCTTGCTATGATCCTCTATCGCAATCTTAATCTGATGGTACCCCAAGAACCCATCATTAAATGAATAGGATTATGTATCTCTCACATTATCTAAGACTTCATCTATAAATGATGTTGGAAATGGGTCATGAATGCACACATCATTGAGCTTCCTCAGATCTATGCATATCCAAATTTCATCTTATTTCCTTTTCTCCTAGACTACCATAGGACTTACCCAATCTGATTCCTCCACTGGCTCAATGATCCCAGCTTCAAGAATCTTATCCAACTACTTGCGAACCTTTTCCTTATATTTGGGATAGAAATGCTAGGGTCATTTTTTATAAGCTTCACATCTAGCTTCAAAGCAATCTTCATCATGCCCAAGTCCCCTACTATCCCCTTCAGATCTGAGAATTTGGTGCGAAACAAGTCTTGGTATGCACGCAACAGTTTTGCAACCTTATCCACTATATCCTCATCCCAGTAGTCACCTATCTTCATAAACTTTGGCTTCACATTGATCCAATGTTTACCTGTCTAGCCTTTAGAGGCTCTGCTATGTCAGGGATTTCTACTTTCAGTCCTTCAACTTTGCGTTGTCCCTCAGACTCCGGGATGTTAATATTTATAGGATCATGTTCTTCTTTTGCGTCACGTTATAACATTCCAGCCCATGGCACAGTTGCATATTCCAACATGGTTGAATCCATTCTACCAAGTCCTCAGGGATCCTAAAGATCGCAACCTTAATTTCTTGGAGCGCTTCATCAATACATTCTAAACCATCCTCAAAGATGAAGGTTAACAAGAAACTCTCCCCAAGGATATCCCACTCAGTTGTTTCATGGAATATCTCTATTTCTAGGTGCCAATTCATCAGAATGGTATCCAAAGTATGACAAAAGATGTGCACCCATTTAGGCCGAGTTTCCTCTCCCCAAGCTTTAGTCCATTATGCCAGATGCTCATGTGGATCATCTTTTCCAATATATTTCTCTGCCATACAAGTATTGGAATACCCGAACCTCTTTTGGCACCTCTCTTTCAAACTTATCCAGAAACAAATTAACATCATCTAACCGATCATAATGAGGAAGATTTCTTACCTCTGTGGATATGCATCATGTTGCAGTGCAATGAAGAGACTTCATGTAATATGTTCTACCAATGCTCAAGCTCTTCATCAGAACTTGAGGTGTAAGAGCTATATTTATCCCATGTAATTCGTCCATCTACTATATGATTGATCTAGTCCTCATCTCATGCAGTGATCTTATATATGATATGGATCGTTCTCTTCTTCATAATCGCGGATAGAATATTTGTATCGTGAACAATTACTCAGAGTTCCTTCCTTTCAAATGTCATTCTTCGTTTCTTAAGATTAATTATCTCATCTATCTCAAGGGCCTAATCAATTCCTAATAGCGCAGGGTAAGGATTATTATCATCCACTATCTTGATCACTTCTAAATCGGCCAAAGTGCTTACTCCTTCAATATCCATCATTACCTCATACAAGCACCCCATAGGAATGATTTTCTATTGATTGGCCATATGAAGCTGGATAGGAGACCACTAAAGTGCAGGTCTTCCCATCCTTTCCCAAGTTTGTTTTGGTAACACATTCACATCAGATCCTAGATCAAGAATTACCTGCTCCATTTCATACTCTTTGATCGACGTTGTTAGCCTCATTTCATGACCTATTTGTTTCTTTCTTTTTCCCATTTTTTGTAGGGTGTGTGGTTCTAGAGGAGGTTTTACCTTACTTATACAATTATCAATTAACTCTTGAAGCCCTTTTATCACCTTTCTATCCCATAACAACTTCATACAAGTATTCAAAAAGGTGTCTAATAGTGAAGGATCTAGGTCCTGTGCTTCGTTGTTTACGCTAGACTCATTCTAACTTCCTGAGGTAGAGGCCTCAATGAATATCTTTTTGGCTTCTATAAAGGTTTCTTTAGCCTATTTTAGGTCGAATCCAACTTCCTTATCTGCAGCCTTGCATACCCATCCTTCATTTTCTAGCTACTTCCCCTTATCTTCTCCTGTGGCAGTACCACAACATGTTACTATGTTAATGCTAGGCTCTTCTTCGCAAGGCTTCGCCCTCATAATCTAAATGTTTTTCATAGGTTTTTGAGTATTATTCTCTTGCATCTTGTCTATTAGTACCAAGAAATAGTCTATAACATGATCAAATTGTCGGAAATACTAGTAGGAGGGATGCATTAGATTCTAATAGTCGCATGCAAAATGGCCTACTTCTCCATAATTATAACAATTGATTTGGCCATGATCCCTTCCAACCCCTCCTCCTCATCTTTTTCCTCAGCCCTAGAATCCTCTGTGCATTGCACCTACACCTTGATCCTAAGGCTAATTTTCCATCTGCATTCTATACGTAGGGGTTCGCACCATCATCAGTTCGTAGCTCAAACTATTATGCTCATCATGCCCAACCAATTTATTGGAAGTACAAAATAACTGCTACAGTGTTTGCACAATATTTTGCAGGAGATGATAGTTATCAGTCACATGCTTCCCAGCTACTTGACAGATAGTGCACTATAAGGGTACTCCCGTGCTTAATACAACAATGTTTTCTAGTTTTATAGGGACAAGACCTCCCCCAATGAGGTAGTTATGATAAATGGGACATTGGTACTTGTCATGAACTTGGCATTTACACTTTAGGCACCAAAATTTTGCACGCACCTTGGGCTGCACTTCCTTTCCCTTCTTTAGGCTCTCTAATTCCATGTGTAGGATTGTAAGCTGTGATTGAATCTGTTGTAGCAATACATTTGTATCGTGCACTAGCAAAGCTTCTAATCTCATGGTGATATCTGCTGCTTCTTCTAGCATTCCTATTTTCTGCTGTGACAATGGCACTCTCAAATGCATTAGGAGCAAAGAAATATATAAGTGTCTATGTTGAGCATATGTAATTGTCATATTAGAGAGTTAAATCAAACATTTAAATCTTTGATCAAAGTCCCATGCAGACTCATTTACTCTATGTTTAATCTCCTTGAAATCTATTACAGACTAAGCTTGAGATTTGGGCTTGTTAAATTCACTATTCAGTGCTTCTTGGGTCTCTAACATAGTCACATTGGGCCTATCTATATAGAACTTGATGTACCAACTCAATGCTCTCTCTTGTAGTGTTGTGACTAGATGCACTTTCATCATATTGTTATCAGTGATTTGCTGTGTTGTCCATACAACATCTATGACAAACTAGAATTGTTTGGGGTCTTCAGTTCCCACACCCTTAAACATAGGAAAATTCATGGTATTTTCCATATTAAATGATGGGGGTGGGGGTGGAGGCAAAGGCAGAGGTGTAGGTGTAGGTGTGTGAGACAGAGGTGGAGGCAGAGGTGGAGTGGATAGATGAGGTATTCCTATGATACCCTGACTTACGAGTTGTAGCACACTTTATGGTGTTCTCATAATATTACCTTCTTCGTCACTACCAGAGGATCCTAATAGCGGATAGTATTCATAACCTGATTCTTCATTCCTTCTTAATGTTCTCCCACTTCGCGTAGTCTCAAACATCAATTTAAAGGCATAACTTGCTTTTTACACAATAACATTTTAACCCAAGTCTTCAGATATTTCAGGTACTTACCTCTTGGTCCTCTAAAGAAATTGTACTTTGCTTCACTATAGCTAATGGATGTGTCAATCGTGAATTTAGTGATGAATCCTCCCAGAATACGATCGATCTAGTGGTCAATGGCTTGCACGATTTTATTTTCTGAAGCCTCCAAGTGCTTCACCAGTTTTGGGGTCCACACAATAGGGCCATCAAGCTTCCACATACCTTGGCTATTTACTAATTTGGATATACACTCATGCAATTCATAGGGGAAAGAGAAGAAGAATATTTAGTGTTTTTCTTGATATAAGTGCCCATTCAACCACTCTTCCTTTGATAAGCATGGATTTCTATTCTCCTGAGCTGCAAATGCGTGTATTTCTGATCGATACACTTGTCAATTTCCTTCTTAGTGGGGAAACACTTAACACACATCCCTTTAGCAAGATCTGACTCCCAACAATAGAACCATTTGTTGGCTTGATAGGGCCTAACCTAGGTTCAATGTTAGCTATGCGAACTAAAAAAACCCTAATTTTTTGCCCTTTTGGAAACAACTCGCATAACACAGACTGTAGTCTCACTCGAAGAAATATTGGGGGATGCCAGAACCAAGTTTCTACATCCAAAGTTCAATGTGATAGGTGCCTATGGTTCCTAGGGCTTATTTCTACCTTTGTGAACCTTAAACCTTCTGAAACAGATAATTACAGTAATCTACTTAAACAAATCCCAGATCTTCGTGGAGGCCTGTAATGATTCATAGCATGCATAAATAGCCTTGATCTATTAATTTCGTGCACCAAATACACATTAATGCATATAAATTGCAACATAGAGTGAAAATATAGAAACTTACAGAAGTAAGAAATAATACACAGATGCATAAGAATTGGCTCAAAACTGTCTTTATTAGATATGATAGTTCAATTACAAACTTCTTTTCCCTGCGCACTCAAAATGTGGAATTACCAAGATCTCCACACACTCAACTTCAGGAGCCTTCCCCTTCATCTAAGTATAAGAAACATACCTTTCTTGCCTTAGCTTACTTGCCCTTATCAAAATTTCTAACAATTAGATCATCTCCTAGACTCACTATGACTCTTCTATTTATCACCTTGATTTTACAATACCATGGTCCATAGACCATGGGCCAGTCTCAAAACCTTCCTATCACCTACCCACATAAGGGAATAAAGACCATTTGAATTTGAATATCTTCACACTCCACTTCCACATTTCTCAGGGAATTTTCATATTTACAAAAATAAATTACAAAATTTACCCTAGGGACCCCTTCCTAACAGGGGAGTTTCTTGTTGCTAAATCAACATTTGAACCTTCACTTTCTCTAGCTCTATCCATGTTTTCATTTTCTTCACTAAGTCAAGCAGGTCCCCTTTGTACCTCATTGTGCACTCTTGCACATAGGAAATGTGAGCTTGTATGTTTTTGAGAGTTTTAACAAACTCTTTGCTCTGTTGATATAAGCCATGTAGACATACAACTATTTTATGGATGGTTAAAAACCCATCATAGATCTTCTGCATGGTTTCTCCAATTGTTGATATTTTAACAATTTTGACTGCTCTCATCTCCTCCACTAAAGAAAATGCATTCTGCATTGCTGCTCAGAATTGTCCTACCTCTTTCTTGGAAACTTGTAGGTTCTATGCTAGTTGCTCATTCTCATCTATCAAATACTAAACATTTGATCATGTTTCTCCTGCATAGGCCAATTTGGCTTCAAAAATGGAATTTGGATGTTTCCTAGTGTCCAACACTATCACCCTTTCTCTAATGAATGCAGGTTATGTGTGATCATCTAACAAGTGTTTTCTTCATTCTTGTACAATCCTCCTTTGGAACTCATCGAATGATAGATTGTAAACATCAATTATCGAATCATCATTAAGGAGAACAACATCCCCTTGCTCACTCAAGGCTAGCTCTGCTACTAGAGGTGGTGGAGACTAAGGGATGACCCATGGTTCTCTCGACATTAGGTCAACATCTTCATGCTGCAACTCCTATTCCATCTCCATGTTTGTCACTTTGATCAATTTCTCAATCTTCTGAGCAAGATCCCAATCCTGCATTTGTTGACCTTCCTCCTCAGCTTCTGGTTGTTCCTGTTCCTTTCCTTCAACCTATATCGACAATGTTTCCTCTGTCATCGCTCATTTCTGTTGTTCTTATTCATGCTTCAACTTCTCTTCTTATTCCTTCCTCAACTCCTGTTCTTCCTTCAACTTCTTCTCTATATTCTGCAGCTTGAGTTATTATTCTTGTAACCTCTTTTTTTCTTTCTTTCTCTACTCTTCTCTCTCTATCCTCAAATTCCTCTACACTTTTCCTACCAAATATTATTTCATGACAATGGGATCTGCCTTCATCTTGAAGCTTTGCTCTCCCTATGGACTATGTTGTCACTCACTCCTTTATCAATCATCAATTGCTTCAAATTCCAAATAAGAGCGAATTTTAATGCTAATTTTAGAGCATGTTGAAGTTACCCTTGGGAAAGCTAGAAAACAAGGAGAAAACATAAAAGGAGCAAGGCAAATCACAATCACAGGTCTAGGGTAAAATTGCAATCTTGCATCCCACAGTATCACTATATCATAGTCCCATAATCTCAGATCCCGCAACATCGTAGTCCCACACAATCCAAGACCTTGCGTTATCACTGATTTATGATATAGTGGTACATTGTTGGGGAGGTTGAAAAATTGTATACAAAGGAATTTCATGGAAAAACCAAGGCCGAGCAGACCCCTTCTCTCTCCTCAACATGGTGGTATGGACGCTAATGTGGCAGTATGGGTGGACACATATCACTCAGTTTCAATGTTTTCAGGGGTCAAATGGGGCCATTTCTGGGTGACACGCATCACCACTCACAAGGTGACACATGGCAGTGATGATGTCACCCCAAGGATCAACAATTGACGATGCCACAGTGAAAATTTAGTTCCTTGCTGATATCCTCCCTGACTACGATTTCAATTCAGATGTGATAATTTATTGAGGTGTATTATATAAGGGTTTCACATCTGAGATATTGGCTGATGTGGTATAGAGTTAATGAAGGCTCCTAGAGTTATAAAGGAAAAGGGCCCCCAAACAGGTTTCCATAGGCCTTAGCACCTAAGAGTTAAGCGCTTGGTCAAGCCCCCGATCACATGAAGGAAGAAGTACAAAGGGGATGAAAGTGTGAGGGGCTAAGGGACAAATCAGAAAGAAATCGAAACTCATCTATTTCGTGTGTTTCCAAAATAAAAATCGCACCTAAAAGACCACTCTGCTACACTGTAATACATATCCCCATGCAGATCAAGGCATCGATTGCATTCAGTAGGAAGTTTAAGGATGAAACAATAGATCTGACCCCTAAAGTAGCTTTAACAGTAGGTCATGGGGTACTGATCATTCAAAACAGGTATGTACACATACAAGGAAGGATCGATCTACAATATGTCTCCAGAGTTGATTTCGAAAGCATTTAAAGGAGAATAGATAGTGAACCACTTCAACAGGAGAGAAGTGCATCATGAAAGGAACATTGCTCAACCGAGGCCTCCATAAGAATAGTAGAGGCACACCTCCTCCTTCCTCTTTCCAACTTCCTTCTATGTTCATTAATTTCTGTAAGATTCCAAGAAATGCAGGAAATCCCTATTGTAATCAAAGTTTGGGTAAAAAGCTACAACTTGGCTGAGACAACTAGCTGATTTGACTGCTGAGACTCGGCCCAGGGATATTTTGTATTGAATCATGTTTGATAAATGCTCTCCTTCCTCTTATAAATAGGGGGAAGCAACACTATAACAGGGAGGGGTTGAATTGTTGGGTGGGTAGGTTGGTTGGTTCTAGAATTTCTCACCCGCTGGGTCTAAGTTCTGAGATACCATTTGTTCTACTTGTTGTATTCATGGAGGGGACTAAACTAATGTTGGGTTTAATGTATGGAATAATAGTTGTAACCCTTTGGATTAATGAAAATCGTTATTGATTCCAAGCATAATGGATTTGCAACATGTTTCCTTGGTAATTTCATTTCACTTGTGTATTTCTTTCCATGAAATAATGTTAATGGAGTTTTGGCTTCTTGCTAGTTCATGAATTTATCTTAGCTGCTCAATAGTAAATAGTACATGTTCATATCACAGATTTACCTATTCTATTCATTAGCATGCAATACCTATATAATTACAGATTTACTTGTGTTTGTGATTAGCTTACAATACCTGTGGTGGCTCAGATTTACTTTGGCTGTTAAGCAGAGAATGATACCCATATTGATATGTGGCATGAAACGTTAATCAATCATCAACTATTTCTTCCATTTCACCTTCCTTTCTCTTCCATATTTCTACTAGAATATTCTTGCTAAGTTTTCTGTTCATTTACAACCCTTTTCACATGTTTCCCTCCTTCTTTTCCTCCTCTCCACCACTACTCCAACTTCAGTTTTAAAGTTGTCTCATTGTTGTGTGTCGGCCACTAGGGGAATACATTTCTCTTTTAAGATTGTCTAGATATACCCCCTCATTTTAATCCCTGTATTGGATTGAGTCCACGTTAATGAAGGCTTATTGAACCAAGCCCCTCCTATTACCTTTTTACATGACAATTGGAGTGTTGATAACCCCTCACATATAATCTTTCATGAACTCCTTTATTTAAGATGTCCTAGGCA
The DNA here is from genome assembly GCA_000404065.3 of Pinus taeda. Taxonomy (NCBI): domain Eukaryota; kingdom Viridiplantae; phylum Streptophyta; class Pinopsida; order Pinales; family Pinaceae; genus Pinus; species Pinus taeda. Next base: position 240,132 of record APFE030665405.1, read on the forward strand.
CTATTCTACAATCAACCTAGAGGTTGTCTCTAGGGATCTTTCTTTGTCTGCTGCTGCACTTGTGCTTCTAGTGTAATTTGAAGCGACAAAAAACTGTTAGCAATCTTCCTCTTTCCCTTTTCTTGTGTGATATTGCTGCCTTCTGTTGTTGTTTCTTCCAGCGTTGCTGCTATTTGTTGAGCATCTTGTGAGGTCCTTGCTAAAATAACTAGCTCATAGAGTTTGGAGGCATTGTAGGAGTACCTCCAAGGATCCTCCTCTAGCCAATTACATTCTTTAGTGCCAAATTCAAATTTCACTATCTCCTTAGCCTTGACATCTATGAATTTCAAGTTCTTTATCTCATATAATCCAATCTACAAAGGAAGAGTGGGCCATGTTGCTTTCTTCTTCTTGTGCAGTGCTATTGACAACCTTGTAGTGAGAAGTTATGATACTTCCTACACGATTAGTTTGTCAGTGGCATACCTTGGTAAGACATGCAAAGGCTTCTCTCCGCCAAACACTCTAATGAAGGTGTCACGTGGTGAGGCATACCAATTTGTGATGTCTACTATCATCTCCATGGCTTCTTGTGACATGCAAGGTGAGTGTTATTCAAATATAAGATTGTACGACAAGATGATGAAGTGGTCACCTAGCCATGCCAATACTCCTCAATAACTTTATTTCTAAAGAAACTTGCAATAGATTTGCACAACATGGTCTTGTGGTGTACATGTCTAGTTCATGCCAGGGAACTGTTGTTGCACACTGATAGCATCCAGTAAGTATGCATACATATAGAACCTTTCTTGCTCACCCTTGGGCAGATTCTAAGCCTATGTTACATGGGCCTCTAATTATTGAGCCAACATACAGGACCATTTGAATGGCCTCCCATCATTCACCAACTCGTCGAATAAGACTTACCACCCTTCAGGAAAGGCTTTAGTGCTCTTTTCAACATGGATTCTGTAAGCAAAAATAACCAAGAGATTTTCAGCCTTCTTGACGGACTTTGTCTTGTACACATAGGTGGGTGTGCCAAAAATTTGATGGATCTTTCACCTAGTGTTTGCAAATGTCTCTTGTGTTCAAATAATTGTCGGTGGCATAGAAGTGTGAGTCCATGCACTTTACTAGCTTGGGAAAGTGATGCATTTGCTGAAAGTCTTATTCCTGAAAGGTGGAAATATTTTGCTCGTTGGCACTGCTCAATTCCATGCTTTTCTCATCCATGTGTGAGACAATACAACTGATGATTTCTACTCAAGCGAAGGCAATATACCTACACGAAACCTTCTATAGCCCTAACTGCTAGATGATGAGATAAACTTGTGAGTCCTCTAAGTCTTCCTGAAAGTCCTTTTCAAAAGAATCTTTAATTTTCTTCCATATCAGTGATGATCGCTTCTCTATAAACAACTAAGTAACTGTATACACTGGAAAATCAACTGATATTTGCCCAACTTCTTTCCCAGTACTTCTCTAAGTGGTTTCCTTTGCTGTAACTCTCTTAGATACCATGGTAACAATGAATACTAGACAATTTCTCAACAACTACTGTACTTGTGGGACAAAAAGTATACTCATGGAAAGAAAATGTCAGTCTTAAGAAAAACAACTTATAAGGCAAGTTTAAGTAGAAAATTGGGCATCAAATGGGGAGGATTGTGAAATTTTATCTGGAAAGAGGGACTGGATTCCCATGCGAACTGTGCACTACGCAGTACTAACATCCAAGATGGAGGATTGATGGTTGAAACTGTGCAATGCGCTGTTCATCCTGGGAAGAGGCTTAGGAGAGACTGGGAATTGCGATGTCTTAGTGGCCATGGATGGAAAGATGGCTCCTGGAATTGTGTAGTGCATAATTAGAGCCATGTTAGACTACACATTATGCAATTCTAGAGGCCAAGCTTGTGGCTTGAGCCTTAGGATTGCATAGTGCTAGCTAGGCAAAGTGAAAAACGGCGAAGGAAATCTAGATCTGCTCAAGGGAAGTGTGAAATCAAGTAGATATGAGAGATGGATTGAATCTAAGTGTAAATCTGACTGAGTGAAAGTAAATGCATGTGAATAAAGTGCAACAATTAATAAAATGGAAGTAAAATGAAGTAAGTGAGGAGAGTCACCGCAACAATGACCATGGGTGCAAAAATAGGAAAACTAATGCGACACTTGGGAAAGGTAATCTAAAAGTTAAAACAACAACTCTACAAGTTAAAAAAATTCAAAACGCTAAGAAACATGAAGAGGAACAATCGAAACAATGCTCACACAAGTCAAAGAACAAAAAGTGATAGAAAAAAAAAAAAGATGACAAAGAAAAACTCCCCTGAAAAAGCACTGACAAATGCACCAAAGGTTTCTTGATCTCCTCGAGAATACTGGAGCTCCATGATCAAATGTGAAAATGAGATCTAGAAGCACTGATTAAATAGATTTAGATAAATTAGGGTTTATGATGCACATGCCTAAATTCAAGGAAAAAGTGACACTTGACAGAAGTTTCTAAAACTAGCGCAAGTGTCTCCTTCAAGATACTAAAAATAGATCCCTATTTTTTATGGTTTTTTTTTGTAGGGGAAATTTCCATGTACACTACTGTGAAAGACTATGCAGTTCTAGGGAACTGGGAAACTTTCTAGGTCAATGCGTTGCATAGTTTCTAAGCATAGTGAGGAGTTGTAGTGACTACAAACACCCTCTCTTTTTTTTTTCCCACGCTTCGTTTTGGAGCCTCCCTACTAAAATCACAACAACTTATCTCGCAATAACCCAGGTAATTGTGATTTCATTGAAATTTATATTTTTCTTTATAGCTTGTGTTTTCTTATTTCCTTTTTGTCTAACCACAAGCTAATCTCTTGACTTGGTTTCAAACTGGTTCTAGACTTTCCTTAGTGAGATGCACAATCCTTGAGAGAAACCAACCTTGCTCTAGGGAAATGCACAGTTCAAGCCAAAAGTGACCTTTGGCTCTAGAATTGGATAGACGCAACTGGCGCCTTTAGCTGGGAAACTGTGCAGAGCACAAGAGGCAGCTAGAGCCACTCAGCACAGAAATTGTGCATAAGCTTTCCCTCAACAACATCCCAATGCATGAGCTAGCAAGTTGTCTAGTTCCCCTAGGGAACTGCACAATATCTCCATGCATGCATGGAAGATTTTTCTTGGAAAATAAAAAATAAAAAAGCGAAAAATAATCTCTAAAAAATAGGGATCTATTTTTAGCAATCAGAGTTACACTTGAGTTATTTTTGGAAACTTCTACCATGTGTCGCTTTTTCCTAGATTTCTGGCCTTTGTGCCATAAACCCTAAATTGACCAAATTTGTTTAATGGATGTCGCCAGAACTCACTTTCACATTTGATCTTGGAGATTTGGCATTCCTGAGGAGATCTAGGAAACTTTGACAGAGTCGTCAAAATTTTTCTAAGTAAATCTTTCTTTTCTAGTCTTTTGCTATTTTTTTGTTGCTTTTGTTTGCTTGCTTATGTGAATGTTGTTTTACCCATTTTATTAAACAAATGTAGACATTTATAATTTTTTTTTAGCTTGTATAAGTGTTGTTTTAAGTTTTTCATTTCCTTTCCTAAGTGTCACATGCATTACCCAATTTTTGCACTAATGGTTTCCATTGCGGTGACTCTCTCCATAAGCTTCATTGTTCTTTAGTTTTATCGATTCTTGCACTTGTTTTGATTGTATACATCATCATTCACTTAGATATTCACCTACCATCACTTACACTTTTAGATTTGTTCCTTTTCATGTTTCCCTTGGGCAAATCTTGGCTTCCTTGGCCCTGATCTAGCTCTTCCCAGCATGCACTATGAATTTATGGATCTCAAGGCTCTGCCTTGGCCCCAAGAATTACGCAGAGGTTTCTAATGCCTGGATCCAACTTGCACTATGTAGTTCCAGGAGCCAGCCCCAGAGCCTTGGCCACTAGGATTGTGCAAAGTGTAGTACCAACCAGCTCAAGCTAGACTGAACTATGCATTTCGCAATTCCAATCAACATCGCTTCCCAATTGGTAGCTGGGACTGTGCAATGCATAGATCCAACTGGAAGTTAGTCACATCTGAGAGTTAGAATTACACAATCCTTCCTAGTAGTTGCCCAATTTTTTTCTTGGTCTTTTCTTGAAGTGATTTTGATTTCAAGCTAAACATTTTCATGCCATGAGTGTCCTCTTTGTCTCTAGGTGCTACAGTTGTTGAGAAACTCTTTAGTAGTACAAGTAATATGGCTTCCAAGAAATTTGCATCAAAGGATACTAAAGAGTTTAGACTTCTGTGATCCATACTTGATTGTGAGAATGATTTCGGCAAAATCACATAGAGAGTCATTTGTCGACGCGTTTCGAACCAACTAGTGTGGTTCATTGTGAGGACAAGCTGAGGAATAATACCGAGCGAATCGTTAAATAGAGCATGTAGGTCCTTCAACGGCTATATGAACGAGCAACGGTTAAAGAGACACTTAACGGTTATAATAATAATTATTATTAATGTTAATTTTATTTTTTAGCAATATTATTATATTAACATCAAATTATAAAATAGTGTTATAACGGTAATATTATTGTATTAATGATTAGTAATTATATTAACTCCACATTAATATTATTATATTATATTATTATATTATTATATTATCATACTATAAGATTATTATTATATAACAAAAATCAACTTATTATTATTGTATGAATCGGATTAAGTAACATAAGCCTAATATTAAATTTCAAATTAATAATTGATATTATACTTAAATGATAGGATCTAGGAATTGTTTATTTTTATTTTTATCTCTCTCGTTCTCTCTCTCTCTCTCTCTCTCTTCTCTCTCTCTCTTCTTCTCTCTCTATAAAAAAAAAAAAATTATATATACTATACCGTTATATATGCTGGCTTACATTATATCTTAATTATTATTTATTTATTTATTTATAACAGTCAAATTGTTAAAATTATTGTTATTAATAGTAATATTATTGAAATTGACCTTTAATATTAGAAAATTAATAATGGCTATTAGTCTCTAATGGTAAAAATTTTATTTGTTTTATGTTTAATTTGATTATAATTTTTTTTACTTATCTTTTTTTTTAATTTAATAAGAGTAAAATGAATAATATTAAAATTGTTAATTGATAATAATCTAGGTCGAGGGTGAATAATTAAAAATATTAAATACTAAAGAGACTAAGGTTATAAAAAGAGCGAAATTATTATAATTAAACCAATGAAAGCAAGAGAAATAATGAACAGCAAAACAAACCAAGAGGGGTTAGGTGAAGAAGAGGCTAAGGTAAAAGGGTTGGGATCCAACACCTACTAATCTTCCAGCCGTCGTTCCTATTGAGATTCAGAGGTCTTTTCTCGATCTCAAGGGCTTCCTCAGCTTGTCCTGATGATGAACCACACTAGTTGGTTCGAAACGCGTCAACAAATGATTCTCTATGCGATTTTGCCGAACTCATCATCAAAGGATACTATCAAGAGAAGCATTGGTGATGTAGTTGAACATGTGTAAGTGAACTTTCCAGTCTATGTAGACACACAATTGTTATTAGAGAAGGGAATGAAGATAGCATGGCAGGAAATCAAGGATTATTATCTTTGTAGGAAACTTCATGGAAGATCTAGAAGATTGACATATATTTGTCAACATCCACTAGTTAGGCTTACATAAGGTTACATGTAGGTATCCCACCTTCCCATATCTATACATCATTCACTAGATTGTATCACATACATATCCCGAGACTATGACATTGAGAAGTGCTAATGGAACACAACTTTCCACCTTCAGGACAAAAAACTATCATCATATGTATCACTTACCATAGCCAGTGAATTGAATGGATGCAATTTTCTATGCCACCCATAGCAACATGAACACGAGAGACATCATAAAGGGTTGGGTGAAAGAGCCATCGAAGTTTAGATCAATACCCACTCATGTTTATAATAATAGTCAGTCAGAAAGGTATACCAATGCTTGGTCATCTTTGCATGCCGACTGTATGTCCAAGAGAGCACGAAGACCTTTTCGCAAAATTGGGTGGTTGTGTTGGAATAGTTGGCAAATGACAGAAGGCCATTAAACTCGTCAGATCTATTGGATCTTCAGCTTGAAAGTGCATGTGACTAATGCTCGAAATCTTCCCAAGGATGAGCAAGTGAGATTCTATATGTTCGTGTACCTACTTGACGTAGGTTTTAAACCTGTATAAAAATTACTTGCATACAAATTCTAAAACACATAAAATAAAAATGCAAGAGCATAACACATAAAACACCTACAGAGAGATTTTTCGGTGGATCCCAAAACCAAGACTACCAGCTTGATTTTTCATTATGTTCCTTTCAATGTTACAATACATATTTATACATGCTGAAGCATCCAATACCATGGACTGAAAAACCATT
>APFE030665413.1:1213-11289 GCA_000404065.3 Pinus taeda
GTTGAATTTACTTTTGAATTCAAAATTTCAAAAATATATAATATGAGTACAAAATTCCAATTCCAATAAAAAGAAGCTGAATCTATGCTGAATCAATTTTCATATTAGAATATAGATAAAAAAATCAGACATCAAAGTTTATCACCCAACCAAGGAACATTTCCAATCCATCATTTAACAAACCAGGAAAGAGGTGAATGTTTGCAGGAATTTCTATGTTTTTTGCATCATAATTTCGGGGCTACGTGTATCAATGATTGATATCTTGGTAACCAAAAGACCAAAGGATTGGGCTGATATAGTAATTGAGGACAAATCTTGATGAAGAAGTGAAGAAGTGTTAAGAATTTTCAATGCGTGAGCAAATGTATAATGAAACACCAAAGGTATAAATATGTGAAAAATATTAATAAATACTTTCCATAGTTGTAGAAAAATAATTATAAACGAGTGTTCAACATTTCAAATGTGCAAACAAAATTATCCAAAAACGATATCCATAGATGTGGAAAATTTTTATAAACAACATATCCATTTACATAGCTATAGAAAAAAATTATAAACAACATATCCATAAACGATATCCATAGCTCTCCAAAATATTTGTAAACAACACATTACATTGTGCAAAGAAAATTGTCGATAAACGCTATCCATAGTTTTCAAATGTTTTTAAAAGCCATACTTTAAAGCAAGGCTCGAAGAAGAGGCGTGGCTTCAAATATGCAAACAAAATAAACGATATCCATAGTTGCATGAAAAAATTATAAACAAAGATGGAAAAAGAAGAGGCATGGAATGTTAAGCTAATTTGAATTGACAGAAATGGATACTTACCTCAAACTTGATTGGAGGTAGAGTTATGAAGTAACAAAGGCGTTGAGCGTGGATCGAACACATGATCTTAATATATTCAGTCTTACTCTCTCTCGACAAAGATACAGACCAAACACATGATCTACAGAGGCGTGGCTTCAAATGTGCAAACAAAATAAATAGTATCCATAGTTTCCCAAGCAAGATACAGAGCCAACAAAATTGGCGTTACAAATGAAAACACTATCCTCGAAGAATTTTGCATGAGCATAGTTTCGAAATCATCACATACTGGCTGTGTGAGATTGCGATTGTGAGAAAATGGCTATGAATGGAACGGCTCGAATTCAAGAAGACAGACCATAAAATAAAAAAATTACCTAAATTTAGAAAGTACAGCTCGGAAAAGAATAACAACGTAAATTTAAAATTAGAGTATAAATTTTCTTTGCTAAATAATAAAATTGTCAAACTAAAATTTGAGGATAAGTTGTTAAATAAGAAAAAAAATTTAAATTCATATGGGTTAACAAAATTTTTCACTAATAAAATAACATTTTTAACTAATAAATAAAATCATATAGATGAACAATCCTCTTCATTAAAGGTCGTATGGATTAATAATCATTTTCACTAGTAATTAAAAAATTAATTAATTTATGTTTTTTTCTAAGTTCTTTTAGGTTGGAAAATTTAATGTTAAATATATAAATAAATATTTATTTCAAAGTTTAAGATAAACTATTTTTTTTCCAGTATTTCTAAGAGGTTTGCAAAACTCTAGGAGTATCAAAAACTTATCTACCGAATCACTCAACCCATTAGTCATTGGATTTAAACAATTTGGGAAATCATAAGGAAACACACATTGGGTTTCCCAATAATATTTGATCTGTAAAAATATATATTAATATATGTATCTATAAATTCACTAATTATAATGAACATATTATTAGATATTTATAGATATTGCACTTTATATTAACCCCCACAAAATTGTTTCCCTTATTTAATGTAATGTTTGAACGCTCTAACCAAAATATCTTATACAATATGTGCCCCTTAACCAAAAACCATGATGAATGTCAAAACACTAATTTGACGCATAACTGCTAGTTTAATGTGATTACTCATACTCTTAGATAATTAAAAACCCTTCCATAATGCAACCTCTAAAAACTATTACCATGAATTCTATAAACTATGATCCCTAGTACACTTCATGATCATGACTGTAATTCTTGAAATTTTATAATACACATCAATTTTAATATCTAAAACATTAACTCTACCATTAAAACTATATCTTTTATTCACTTAAAGTGTCATAACACAGTGATCAATTTGAATGAAGTGTAACTCCCAATTAAATCCCATAAGAAAGCAATATAATAGATATTGTGTATCATGGAGATGATATTTTGATTATCGATATTGACCCATAAATAAATTTTCATGAGCCAACATATGGTAATGATTTTGATTATGATATTCACCGAAAAAGCACTTTTTGTGAATGAACATATGGTAATGATCTTGACGAGTAGTCGCATTTCACCCATTAGATCATACAATGATGGTGTATATTTAGTAGATGCTTTAAGGTCTTAATGTTGGTGTCTAAAGTTCATTTTAACTATTATTCCTTCCATCAATTAATATTAATCAAGTGTATATATATGTTTTTTTTCTATATTTAGTTATATGTATTTCAAAATTATAAAATTCCTGAATTTCTAAATTGTGTATTTCTATATGGTTTTTCCCTATTTCCACTCTTCAATGCAATATGAATAATAAATATTATTTATTCGATTCCTATTTATTCATGTTTATATTATTATGTTAAATATATGTATTACTAAAACAAGTTTTTGATATTTCATTTTTTTCTTATTTCTATATCTTTCCTAATATGATAGAGTCTTTTGCATGAATAAGGAGAGTCTCTAACATTAAAATCACTATTCTACAATAAATTGGTCAAATGGTCATGATGGGAAAAATATACAACTAGCAAAAAAATGTTGGTAACATGCTAAACATGAACCGGTATGAATGTGAAAATTCTAATAAGTCCATTTAGTTCCCCTCTTTACTAATTTCGGTAAACATGAAACAAACTCCACTAGTTAGTTCTCGAGAAATATTTAAAAATCTTCCAAAATATGGAGAGTACCTCAACACATAAAAGAAATTATTCCTCCATCATCTCATGTTCAATTGTCCATACAAATAATTGAAGTTTGGTATGTCAACTCTTTAGATGTAGACCCGCAAGAGATTTTGTATGAGTCTACAATTGATGAAATATATATAGGATCAGTTAATAATGTAATATAATATTCCCAATTCCACCATAAGCTCGAGAAGAACAAAGAGATATACTTTTACTCATACGAGATGCTGAACAAGAAGAAGGAAGGGAAGCATAATTATACACAACCATTTAAATTTGACCTCTTAGAACTTTTGACATAATCTTATAAGAATATTGCAAGCAAAGACTCATAGAGTTGGAAAGAAACAAGGACATAAATATATACAATAAACCTAAATGGAATATTTCCAGGTATTCAACTAGAAGACACACAACAACAATAGAATCTACACTCAATTGCATGAAAAGTTTTTGAGGTTATTGTATAGAGGTTAGAAAAGAATAGAAGCATAGAAAATTAGAACAATTTCTAGAATAATGTATTGGGTTTGATGTCTTGCAGTTGCTTGGACATGGAGAATATGTATTCATTGAAACAAAACTCTAGAAAATGATGGTAGTTTAGAAAAAAAAAAACAACATAAAAAATGGATTCTAGACAAGCTCAACGTAGAAAGGCACTCATCATAGGCATACGACCAAGGATATTCGATTGAACTAAACAAGAAAAAATAAAAATTTAACATCGATTTGACTTGTGATTTAACCCATGTTACTACGATAAGAATTATAGAAGAAAATCATGTTCAAGATAGAAAACGGTCCAAGCAGACTGATAATGACGAAGTTTCATCCAAGTATTCTAGGTTTGATGACATATTAAGTTGCCTGGTAACAACATTCAATAGAGAGAACAACACGAAATGGAGATTTGTTTGGAATGTTATAACTATGAAATAGGAAAACATAATATAAACATTCCAATAAGAATTCATGATCCACATTTTGCAGTCCAACAATTAGTACATAAGTCGGTTGACCACACGTTATATGCCTATAATTATGCTCATCGCCATAGTTATAACTTAATTATTAGGTTCATAGAATATATCGAAACCCCATGGAATATGTTGGAATATTCATAGTAATATTGACATATTTCTCTACTAAATTTTGGACTAAGGTTTTTTGTTGTTGTTGAATATGCATGCAATTTTTTTATAAATAACCACAATATAATTGTAATAAGTTATTATTTAGTTAATTTTTGTTTTTTTTTATATTAAATTTTATTGGAATAATGGGTACCCTTTTTTATGGTTATCATGGATTAATTTTATTTTTAGTTTTACCAATTTAATTTATATGGCTTCCCTTCTTAATTTAATGTACTATTCTCTTCTAATTAAATTGGAAAAAAAAAATTCCAAAAAATAGATATTCTATAATTATGTTGATAGTAAGAATAGATCTTCCACAGTTATAATTTAATTATTAGGTTGATCGTATATATTTAAACCCTATGGAAAATGTTGGAATATTCATGGTAATATTTACATATCAATGATAATATGTCTTTCCAAGTTAGGTATAATGCATTAATTAAATTATCTCAAATTAATTGATTTAATAAAATGGCATATCAACACATCATATTGGGAATGTTGTATTTCTAAGCCATGGTAATGTAAGAAGAAATCTTTCCAATTAAAAGATTTCCATAATAATAGTTGGGGGAATCTACACTGATAAACGTATTTTTATATATTATATAACTCCAATAATAATAATAATAAATAATATATAGTTTAGGTAACTTTTATGAATTTTTTAATCTAGTTAATGCAATATGTATAATGGGGTTAGTGTTTTGATACTTATCATAGATTGATGGATAGAGCAATTTTCAATCCATTTAATTATATGGTCACAATAGTTATAATAAAACGAGTGAATCATTTTATAGTCAAAATATTCTATATATTGTGTATTTAAAATTAATTTTGAAACCATTTTTTTAATTAAATTGAAAAGGAATAGATATCATAACTAAATTTTAAATAAATCCTAACCTTCTATTAATGACTAATATTAAAAATATTCATTATTGATTATTTAATCTCTAGCATCAACCTATTGATTATTGATAATTAAATTAAAATTCTATAAATCCTATTATAAGGTATACACACTATTAGCATAACATAATTAAGGAATCATAAATATGTTTTCACAAATTTTCATGTATTTCAGATGTGTAAATTATGTATTCCCATTTTTCTTTAATTACTAATATTTATATTAATATACATAAATATATGTATTTGTAATATGTTTTTTTATTATATTTTTTGTTCTGTTTTGTTTTTGTTTTAATTTTGTCTAATCAATTCTACGTTAAATTTTGAGGCTTTGTATTGAAATCTAAGGTGTTGTTGAGCTCAATTGCAGTGAATTTCACTATATGTAATGAGATATGTTTCTATCAAATTTATGCAAATCTCAAATGCATTCACATTTATTTCTTTAGGAATGGAATTTAAAGGATACAGACCAAAATATATTGAAACCATAATACAAATATTAATGCTTTATCTAACCTCAGTATTCACGAAAATCCCCTGTTGAATGAATGTGAGATATGCAAGACACCTTCCATGTGATTTGGAAGCGAATGGTAATACAATATAAAAATATATTTTTTTATCTTATTGACAAATTAATAAATATATTTTAGGAAAAGCATTAAAGTAAATGGAAATATAATAAAATAGATATACACTGAATGAGAAAGGTAATACTTTTCATTAGCAAGGATATAATTGTTCAACATTACATCTTGTTTAGGATAGGTAACACCTACATCACCTCCTATTGCAACTCTTCCACTAAAAATGATCATATTTTTATTATATATGTACAATGACAAATTCCTTAGTTCTCCTTCTTATCAAAAGAAGCCATGACGGTGAGATAAACTTGGACATGAATAAAAAATTTAATGAAATAAAATAAGAGTACAATGTTTCTTTGACTAGATTATGATATAATTACATTTATGCATCCTAAATTGTCTTTCATCATTTCAAAGAAAAAAGTATCATGAAATGTTTACTCCCTTAGCATTGAGGACTTTCATGAGTACTATGTCACAAAGCCTCACAACATGTAAACATTAAATGACCCACAACTTTATTCCTTGTCAATTATTCCCCATATGTTAGTTTTATTCAAGAATGTCTCATGTTATCTTCTCTTTTAATCACTTAATTCTTTTGTATATTTTGCACAACTGACATGTTTTTTCTTTCTTCTCAAAGGGTTCTATCTAGTAGCAAAACTTTCAAGGATGGAATTTTATTTTAAAGCTTATAAACCTTGCCTAACATTAGTACTCCCTATTATCCATAATGTTAAATTTTTAATGATATTTTCATAAAAATATTGAGAGTTATAATTATTTTTAAGTTAAAATAATTTTAAAGTATAAAATTTGAGCAAATAAATTAAAAAAGATGTCAAAATTGACAACTATTTTTTATTTTTATTTTTGAAAAAACCTTGAATATTACCTCCAATAAATTTCTCTACTACTTGGAAAATTATTAGGCTAATTTACATTGGAACATTTCTTATTCTACCGAGAGCTCATAGACTATCCATCAATATTATCTCATTTTTCACTTTACTTATTCATGCCCCTTCCTTGTCAAGGGTGATTTAACTCCCAGAGGATGATAACTCAACACGTTTCTTTTTTTATACCTAACCACTTCAAACATTAAATGTGTTAATTGAGTACCCTACTAAGTATATGTGGGATTTTTGACTTTCTTGTTTTTATGGGTTTATAGCTATGGATAATCATTTGCCATTTTCTCCTTGTTCACAATCACTAGCAAGGCCTCTTGATTCATGTAGAAAATTTGGACATATATATTTTGTTTTGTGTAGTCCTATACATTTTAATTATGATAATGAAAATAAATGTACAAAATATTATGTTGATGATTACACTGGAATGTGTTGTGTGTACTTACTAAAAAGTAAATCTCAAGCTTTCAAAAAATTTAAGGATTTTCATGTATGGATTGGATATGAAGTGTAATCATACATTGTCTCTCATCATATCATTAATGGAATATAATGTAATCTAATGAATATGAAAAATATATCTGCAAGCACAGGATTCAACATCAGAATATAGTTCCATACAATTCTCAACAAAACTAAGTAGTTGAAAGAATGCACATTAGTCTATTGAATATAGTTCTTTCAATGAGGTTTTTCAAAAATAGAACATTGATGTTTTGGGATTATGTGATTCTATGTGCAATGTATGTGAAAAACTTATGTCCCTCTGATGCTCTTAGAAAGAGAGTCCTTGTAAAATGTGGTATGGATGAAATCCTTCGGAAAGACATCAAAATGTCTTTGGTTCCTCTACATTCACTTATGTTTGCTATAGTATAGCCGTTCTTGCATATTGGGTATATTATTGTAAGTTTTTACTTCTTACTTTGTGGTTGTGATGTATCATAAGTTGGTTATGGTTTCCTCAAAGTATTTCAGGGTAATTTCTGCTTTTCTCAATGACTTCAAAATGAACTACCCTTCATACATTACTCTATGATTAAACCATAACTTGATTCTCATCTCAATATAATTTTTCTTTCTACAAGCATATATGACATTACTAATGTTATTCTGTTATAACAAAGCATTGAATTGAAGCATGTCATCTATATTACTAAGGTTAGACTCTATTTATCTCAAAACGTTCTATAATGTTCTTTCCTTAATTAATTTGAAGTGATTCCAATTCAAATAAATGAATTGCTTTCTTGTGTGTATAGGTTAGTCTATGACCAACTTGGGTTATCTTGTGACATTGTTTTGGGGTCAAAATTCATGCAAGTTTTACTGCCTATGCGTTAGTGTTCAAGTACTTATCAAATTCTTCCTCTTTGAGGGTTTCGATGTCAGTTTCCATTTTCATTTGGTTTTGGCTGCAAGCAAATTTGATGTTGTTTGAGTTTAAAGGAAACCCTTATATAGCTAGTTCTTTTCCCAAAATGCATGACACTGAAAAAGTTCATGTATATCGATTTCAATTCAATGGATTTACCCTCTCTTCGTTAATGAAAATATTTAATTATGATAAAATAGTTTTAATTGTCTTATGGCCCCAACAGTGTAAATCTTTCTTCTTATTCATAAGGACAATTTATACAATGTATTTACTTCTTACTATGTTTAATGAAGTGATTCCATCAAAAGTTTATAGTACTATAATATTTTTTCTATTTATATTATATGAGTACACATTAGATATTCATGTCAACTCTATATGATAATGAAAAATAATAATTACGCAAAATATGTGGAATACCAAAAGAATAAACAAAGCCATATATGATTCCTAATATCCTATGTTTCTCAAGTTAACATAAAAGAAGAAGAACATAAGGCTTCTTATTCAAGAAACAACATTAAATTTAACCCAACGCTTTTTAAATCAATGATATTTCGATGAAACCAATCATTCCAAAACAAATTGTTCATTGAAAAATAAAACTAGAACTATAAGTGTTTAACAGATAAACAAAAGGTTTTAAAAAAATTAACTCAAAATTTTGATCTTGATGAATGCTTCAAATTCTTGGCCAAGATATCAGATCTAAACATAAAAGAGATTGCATGTACTTGAACAACTATATTTGTGAATATAGGAAATATTTCTAAATGAATTACTTATCATTTAATAGTGGGTTATCATTTATGTGAAGAGTTATGTTCTGGATTCATGAAATTGTAGCTTTCATTTCCAACAGTGGAGAGGAGAGTGACAATTTAATATTTGAATATAAGACATCAATTTTAAATTAACTTCAATATCTCCACCTCCACCTCCGCCTCCTCCACCATCTTCTCCTCCTCCTCCTCTTCCACCACCTCCTCTTCCCCCACCTCCACCTCACCCTCCTCCTCCTCCACCATTTCCTCTTCCCCCACCTCGAAATCCACCTCTTCCTATACCTCCTCCTCAGCCTCCACCTCCTCCTCCACCCCCTCTGCCTCTACCCCCTCCACCAAATAATCATCCAGCTCCTCCTCCTACTCCTCCTCCACTGAGTCATCCACCACCACCATGCCTCCTCCTAATCGTCCTTCTCCTCCTCCTCCTCCTCCTCCACTTCCACCTTTGTCTCCTCCTCCTCCTCCTCATCATCCACCACCACATACAACTCCACCTCCACCTCCTCCAACCCCTCCTCCTCATCCTCCTTATACACCTACACCTCCACCTCCACCTCCATCACCACCTCCTCCTCCTCCTCTACTTCCTCCTCCTCCTTCTCCAGCTAAACCTCCACCTCCAAATTCACCTCCTCCTCCACCTGAACCTCATCCTCCACTCATCCTCCGCCTCGACCTCCAACTCCACTTCCACATCCTCCTCCCCTTCCTCCTCTTTGACCTCATCCCCCTCCTCCACACCCTTTTAATCCTCCTCCTCCACCTCTTCCTCCTCCACCTCAACCTATACCTCCACCACCTCCTAATCCAATACCACCTCGACCAACAACCCCTCATCCACCTCCTTCTCCTCCTCCAGCTCCACTTTTTCCTCCCCCTTATCAACCTCCACCACCTCCTGGTCCTATTGTACTTCATCCTCCACCTCCTCCTCCATCTCCATGTCCACCTCCTCCTACTCCATTTCCATGTCCACCTCCTTCTCCACCACCTCCTCCTCCTCCTCCTTCTGCTCCTCCTTTTCCTCCACCTCCTCCACCACCTTAACCTCCACCTCCTCCTGCTCCTTGTCCTCCACCTCCACCTCCACCTCCTCATCCACCAACACCTATGCCTCCTCATCCAAAAACTCATCCTCCGCCACCTCCTCCAGCAACAACATGACCTCCTCCTCCTCGTCCTCCTCCTTTAGCTCCACCACAACTTCCACCTCCTTCCTCTTATCTACCTCCACCACCACCTCCACCTCGATCTCCTCCTCAACTACATTAGTGTCCTCCTCCTCTGTATCCACCACCACCACCACCACCACCTCCTCCTCCTCCTTCTCCTCCTCCTC